>JAODUH010093617.1:0-14170 GCA_027564835.1 Typhlichthys subterraneus | reverse complement strand
ATCTCAATCCCTTTGAGCACGTCTGGGACCTGTTGGATCGGAGGGTGAGGGCTAGGGCCATTCCCCCCAGAAATGTCCGGGATCTTGCAAGTGCCTTGGTGGAAGAGTGGGGTAACATCTCACAGCCAGAACTGACCAATCTGGTGCAGTCCATGAGGAGATGCACTGCAGTACTTGTGGTGCTGCAGGCTCCTCACACAGGAGTCACTACTGTCCCATAGAACAGTGACCTCTAGTGGTGTCAGGTGGTAGTGCAGCACTAATGCTTTTCTTCTTCTAATTACATTTGATGTTGATTTATTCAGTCTGACCTGAATGGGATTATATGTGTCTTTTGGAAATGAAAAAATGTGCTGTACAGATGTATTGATATATTCAGTAGATTAATTCATTCAGTTACAGACTACTGTGAGATGTTTTCCCTCTATAGGGTAGTATGTGATATGACACACAATGGTAGCTAGTCTCTAAGACAGAATGTGTTGCTTTGAAACACAATTTGTGTGGAAGGCTTTCATTGATGAAAAGGTTGAAATAAAATCACATTCATAAACTTTTATTAGCACAATGCTTAGGAGGACCAGTTGGTTACTGAGTGTGGGTGTTGCAGCCACTGCTACCAGGTGTAGAAGATCATGCACAAAGCCATGCAGTCTCCCCATAGACATACACCATCTGGTGGAAAGCCTTCCCAGAAGAGTGGAGGCTGCTGTGGCCACTGGGGGGGCAGCTCCATGTGAGTGACCCTGGTGTTGTAGGGCTGTAAAGCAGTCAGGTGACCACATGCTTCTACAGTGTGTGGCCCCAGATGAGAGTTACCTGACAGGGCCATGCAGGGGGCTCCAGCTGGGAGGCCCTTCTCCCTCAGGTGGGACAGAACCAGGGGGCCCACATCCAGACCAGTACCAGGGGGCCCACAGCCAGACCATCACCTGGGGGGCCACAGCCAGCCAAGCTGTAAGTTTAAAGTGTTCACAAACCTGGGAATGACTCTCTGGCTCTGTCACAAAAACATTGAATAACTAAATCCACTTGAGTCCACACTACCGACAACCCTCCAAACACTGACTACTGAGTAGGATCACTATGTGTGTTCCTCCATAGACACCCTGTGTAGCATCACTATGTGTCCACACACTCACAAAAAACCTTTAAATTGTTGAAAAAATCAAAAAGTAACAGTAATCAGACCATTTTACTTCAAAAATTACATCTTATAATAATTTTAGTCTGGTAACTATTAACTGTAATGGATAACATTTAAAGAGTAACCTACCCAACCCTGTTCAATAATACATGCTTGTGGATACATATGGCTAGTCAACTGTCAATCAAACCGCCCCCATCCCTGTTCCACTGTAGGCCAACCGACTGCCCCTACACATGATTCCGGGGCAGTGTAAAACCACAACACTGAACAGGAAACAATAATCAACCAGATGACATCTTCCAGGAACTCTATTCTACCACAGACTGGTATTGTGTTGATTTTACCAGAGACTGAGGTATGTGCATTATTCAATGTGTTGAAGATACACAAGTGACCAATGATATAATAAGTCACAGTAGTAAGTGTGTGTTTGTAACTTTTAGTTTTTTGAGGATTGTTTATACATTACAGTGGTAATATTGTCATTATGCTAAATAATATTGTGTGAAAGCAGGACACACAGCAACTTTTTTGTTTATTATATATGTATGTAAATGCCACAATTATAATTGGTATGTAAAATACATATTGTTTATAAAATTTACATTTACATACATTTTTGTCTTGTTTCTAATTACCTTGGAGTAGGGGTGTCTCACCTATTTTACTAGATAGGGGAGAGAGGGATTGTATTGATAGAGTTCTATTCACTGCATAGGTTACTTCAGGTTCAGGCACCGTGTTAATGAAATCCTGAAGCCCATCTCGTCACATCTCTAGGTTATCTTAACCAGTAAAATAGAATACAACATACTCAACCCGAGCATCAAGGCTAATTGTATTGGGGGCGGGGACTAAGATCCTTTCGTTACCTCAATCTTTCAGGGTAAATCCACATTCGTATAACCCCCGCACAGTGAGGGAATAACCCCTCCTCTACACAAACACCCATGAGACAGGGAGCGCTTGGGAAGTGAACATCTGATAACCTGAGGCGGGAGCACGCAGGCCCCTGGAACAGTGGGGGGTTGGGTGCAGCCCTGAATGTTACACCTGGCTTTGGCACATAGCAACATTTATGCATTCTGATTAGTCAGATTGCCTGTCAATCACATTCTGGCGAAAGGTCCAATGTACAGATGAGTAGGTTAAAGTAGTAGGTTAAAATGCTGTAATTTATTTTATTGGCATCGTAAAAGATAAAAAGTTATTTATTATCGACATGCCAAAAATGGTGGGAGGGCCCTCGGAGGTGAGAGGTGCGAATGCAGCTTTTTATCTTTTACAATACCACTCAAATAAATTACAGCATTTTAACCTACCCGTTTTTACACATAAAATGATATGAGTCAGATTTATTAAAGCGAAAAAAATAAAATCTAATTATTTTATCCACAATATACATTTTTATTATAATTTGATAATAATTAATATCTTATTTGATACTAATTAATAGCTGTCAGATTTGTAGAGAGCTATGTAATAGTAAAACCGCAGTTATATTCTCTCTCAGCTGGTCTATTGGGGCCACCCCAAACCTGGGCCCGGGACAACTTTACCGGTTGTCCATCCCTGTCGGCGTCACTGGTTATCTGAGAACAAGCTGAAAATTGGAATAATAAGAACCTATTCCCCTGTGTATTTTTTTATCTAAGCTTGCCAACTACATTGCAAGGAGCTGTGTCAACATGTACAGTTTTATGACGTTTGAGAAGAGAGGAAAATTAACGCATAGATCTCTAGCTCATACGGACAGTGAGCTAGAGGAATGGAGTCAGGCTAAAAGCTGGGGTGAAGTTACACTTTAATAATAATAATCATCATCTTTTTTGTACAGAACTTTTCATTCAGAGTTTCAGCTCTCAGTGCTTTACAGAGAGGGAATACACGCACAATGATAATCCGGTGGAGTATGTGCCAGATGTTTATTCCAGTAGCAGTAATTAGTTATCAGTACATGTATTTTATGGATGGTTGTAACTTTTTGATAAAGTACACTTTTAAACGTATACGTTTAACAAAGTTAAATAATGTATAACTTTTAAGATATGTGGGATGATTGCAAAGTGAATGTCGATGTGGGGTTAACATATACATTATTCAAATCAATGGAGCAATGCATGGCATGAAAACCACAGCAGAGGATGAGGCTATAAGTAATCACAATTAATTAAAATGATTGTGCCTTTAACAGAGCCCCATAAAAACAGAGAAAGAAAATTACATTTGAATAAAAACACCTGAATAAACGATAGAAATACAAATGTATGGATGCAGACAGGTAAAAGCTCAAACAGCATGAAGAGGTGTTATTGGAACAGGGCAACAGACACCATTGGTACCACCAGGAGCAGGAGGCTAGCGGTGATGCTCCTGGCATCGTTACACATGTTGCCCGCACAGCAGTTAAACTTGACTGTGGTTCTTGACAGCTGAGTCATGGCTACAGCTGAGCAGATGCTCTTGGATGCACAACCCTTCAGGGTCACCTTCTGCTGGCCCTCCTCCACTATAAACAAAAAGAACACACATCACAGGTCATGTCTGGTCTTGATATTACTAGCTTTACATTCATTGCATTATTATTCATTCAAATATTCCTCTGATGTAAGGAACATTTGGCACCATTTCAACGATATACGTGCACTGCCTTTTTGCACATTTAGGACTAATCCAAACCACTTTAATATAACTGCAGAGAAAATGTATCAATTTTGGGTGTTTTGCAACAAACACATCCATGCATCTTGACTGTTATTACAGTATCATGGCGTATTTGCTAGGTTGAAAGAAAGAATGGTTCTCTGCAGAGGAAACTGATTCAAGCCTTCACTACATGCATGAGCAGAGCTTCAACGGCAGGATTTTTGACTATACTGCATATAAACTTTTATATTTTGCATGATTGTGCAGTGCACTTCTGCATCCTTGTGTGTGACATGCAGAGTACCAGTAAGGGCATTGGGCGGGTACCTGTAATAATATTAAAATTACAGTGAAATACTGCATCATTTAGCAGGTCTTTTTTTGGTCCATCATGCAGCTTTCCGCTGTGCCAACAATGAGCCTGACCTCATTTTCAGACCCACACACCTACCAGCGCTCATATGTGCAAGTGCATTTGCTATTAACAACGTCCAGAGTCCTTCTGAAACTCGTTAACATCCCGTCTGTATGTAACCAGAGATGGTTGTATGAATACAAAAGTATTACCTGTTGATGTGATGCAATGATCCTCATTCCCCACACAGTCTAGAGTGGCGCTGCAGGACTCCGTGTTGCAGGTATAGCATTTGTTACCATTGGGACTGCCATTAGGTGGCACTGTGATAAGAAAAATTACATTCATACATTTTGGGGCTTGACACATATTTGGCATAATCTTTTTCTTTTCTAAAAGTGAATACAACTACTTACATGGGGGGATCTGAGTATTGCAGAGGTCAGTGGCACAACATGTACTAGCCATGGCTGTCCTGCTTAGTCCAAAGTTTATTGAGCCGCTCACATCATGACACTGTTCCGCTGGAGAACAAGTCTTGATACTGATATCGCTGGCTATATTACCTGTATCAAGACACAACACTCTCTTAAAGTGTGCTAATCAAAGTGAAGGCTAAATACACATGAACTAACACATGAACTAACACATGAACTAACACATGAACTAACAGTAATGCACTATTGCGTATACCAGTGTATGCAACGACTCGTTCTGATCCACATTTATCCGAAGATGAGGGACAATTCATTTGGGTGGGGCTCGAACACGATGCTCCTCCAGGAAGGCAATTATAACATCTTATGCTGTACACTAAGACATAAATATATAATAATTAGTAAATCATCTTCATTGAATAATTAATTATATATATAAAAGATATCCAAACACTACTTGCAGTTCATTTCAGGCATTTATCAAGCCAACATTGTTAGGACTTTGTGAATAAAAATAAGTTAGTTAGTTAGTTAGTTATATTCTGACATAACCAGTACTTAAATAAAGCCTTTCTGATGACTGCATCTCAAACTTTTAAGTTAAGACAATAAATAGATAAACTTGCCTTGTGGGAAAAGTGCCGTGCCAATGATCAGGAGCAGCAGATGCATTGTGGTGTGTCTGAGTAACTGAGTAACAGAAACCACCTGCTCTGCTCCATCTTATAAGTCGTGGTGGAGGAGGCGTGGTATACACATTACACATCAGTGTTAGTTTCTATTTAGACCGCTGTTGACCACTGTTTTCTGATGTCTCACCAACACATAATCCACTACGGGAGCACCCTACACCATTAGATAACTGCAAAGCAAAGTGTAATGTCAAAGTTTAATAAAATGTAAAAGTCTGGAAATACAGTCAATGGTTCGACTTCACAATAAAACTACTCGTATAAATGATTTATAATTTTTTTACAATTAGGTTATTAATTAGGTTGTAAACACTTTATGAACCATTATAAAATGGTTATAACCAGGTTTAAACGGTTTTCATGCGGGCTCACTATTTGGCAAGATCAAATTACTGCTGTCT
The DNA here is from genome assembly GCA_027564835.1 of Typhlichthys subterraneus. Lineage (NCBI taxonomy): Eukaryota > Metazoa > Chordata > Actinopteri > Percopsiformes > Amblyopsidae > Typhlichthys > Typhlichthys subterraneus. Next base: position 8,489 of record JAODUH010093617.1, on the reverse strand, counting down.
ATCTATTATGTAAAATATCAGCTCTTGCTCTTTTGTATGCTACTGTAAAATTGGATTAGGTTTTGGACCCCCAGCAGTGTACTGAACTGATACCAGTGTTAAATTTCTGTTTTAATACTCATTATTAAATAGGAAGGTGCCAGTCCATGGGCATATAAAGGGCCCAGCACAGAACCCTGGGGGATGCCACAGGTAATCTTATGGTAGTCAGAGGTCAAATTAACATGAGCTACTCAGTGTGTCCTTTCGATTAAATAAGGGCTAAACCATGAATTTGAAAAAACCCACTCGCACCAAGATATGTTTTTAATCGCTTAAAGAGCAGGTTATGGTCCACTGTATCAAAAGCTGAACTTAAGTCCAATAGTTATAACACAGATGAAGTATCTGTATCTATAGTAAGCAGTAAGTCATTAACACCTTTCAGAAGAGCAGTTTCAGAGGAGTGGAGTGCTCTAAATCCTTATTGGATTAATTTAAATAATTTACAATTCTTTCTAAAATCTTGACTGGCCTATAATTATTTAGAATTTCAGGATCAAGGCTAGGTTTTCTTAAGTAAGGATTTAATCACAGCTGTTTTAAAATATATAGGGATGATTCCAGATGAAAGTGATGTATACATTTTTCAGCGCAACCCAACCACCTTTTTTTGATGAACTAGCAACATGGGCGCTAATATATCTTCACGCATCATTTAATGGTAGGAATTAATTCTGTTTCAACCAGGTTTTGCAGAGGCCTAACATATCTAAGATTGGTTCTCTAATTAGGTAATTTACTAGCAATGCTTTAGATGATAGTAATCTAATATTAATGAGCCCAATCCTCAGAAATCTAGTTTAATTTTGTAATATGGCCAGTCTACGTCTCTCCCCTTCATGTCTTTCTAAATTTGTATTTTTATTAAATTACATTGTTTTGGGGGACCCTTGTATTTAAATGTATCCGATGCACAACGGGAACGTAATAAAACAGGTATATACGAGATCAATGAATTTCCAAGAAAGATATTACTGCTGCAGAAGTAACATGCTCACTATCCATCCGACCTTACTAGACTGACAGTCTTGAAAAGCTGTACACCCTCTGAGGATGTATTGATGGCAGACGCACTGTGTGCTTGCCCCGTTCTCCAAACTATCAGACTTTGCACCCTCTAAAAATGTTATATTCTGTATTCGCACATGCTTTAAAGTGACTTGTCATGCCTGAGATAAACATCTATGTTTCTAAAAAGAGTAATGGCGCCTACATTCGTAGGGTGAAGGCCGTCCATTCTCAACACGTGCGGCTTGCCCCAGAAAGACTGCCATTATCTCTACAGTCACTTCTCCCATCAAGTACGGGTTTGATATGTCACAACCTTAGCGTGCAAAGTGGCGAACGCACGTTTCCAGATCTTTTAATCATAAATAAATGTGGCGTGCGTGGGTCACAATTATAAATAAGACACCAGGTGAGTGGGCAGTTTAAGTATCTCGGGGTCATGTTCAAAAGTGAGTGAAGGTGGAGTTAGTCCTAAGGCAAAGCTCTCTGTTTACTGGTCAGTCTACAGTCCAACCCTATGGTCAAATGCTCTGGGTAGTAACAGAAAGAATGTTATCGAGGATACAAGAGGCAGAAATGAGTTTCCTCTGCAAAGGCAAAGTGGCTGGATGGGCTCTTCGTGATCGAGTGAGGAGCTCAAAATACAGCTGCTGCTCCTCCACATTGAAAGGAGCCAGTTGATGTGGTTTTTGGTGTCTTGTATTTGTCTGTTCCTTTGTGTCTGCTGTCTTCCCCCAGTCAGTCTGTTTCGGCCCAGTCCGTGTGATTGCCTGCAGCCACAGCTCCTCCATATGGGCAAATATTCATCCTTTTGAAACATAGAACTATAAAGTAAATCCATTGCTATATTTGTAATATTGTATTAAATACATTTTCTAATTTGTAGTTAATAATTGCATGTTTCTCTTAAGTTGTACAACACCAACTGTGTTATTTAACAGATTTTGTGAGTATCGGATCTGTTATCTACTTCTCACTACAAGTGCTATAACGTAGTAAATTTATGTTAATTTATATACGTATGTTCAACTTTCATGAATATTTCCTACTTTATATGTAGTTGGATTTCCGCAGTCTGTGGTCATTGTGCATCACATGTACGTGCTTACGGGCATGTATCTAACTTAATAGGCCTATAAACTCATGCTTTATGATGATCTTTTTCTCCGACGGGGAAAGGGGGTCAGAGAGCCCAGGCTGAATAGTCAGGGTTCACAACTATATCAACGTAATACTGTAGATCATCTTATTACATTTTCAGATCACCTGCCTTGTGTTGTCTATTGGTTTCCCTTGTCCTGTGTTCCTCTATTTAGGTCCTTGTGTTGTCTCGTGTACTTGTCGGTTCATTGCAATTTGTTTTGTGTGGTGATGCATGTACCTGCATGTCTTTTTATTGGTTGAATAAAACCTGACACGGGACAAAATCCTGATTAAATGGATCCACAATCCTATATCAAAACATGGTTGTGCCCAAGGCAAGGTCCTTTTTAGACCTTTGGTTATCAAGCATTTGTTACACTTTTTCCACTTTGAGCTTCCTTTTCAAAGTCTGTCAACTGACTGGTACTTCGTCCATGGTATTGATCTTGGGAGTCTGGACCATAGTTTTACCCAGACAACTGGTACTGATTGATGATGGTCTGCACCGCAGGAGACAAGCAGACCTCTTCTTTGCCATATTTATCACAACCGTGTTGCCTTTTCTATCTATATTATAGGGGTGGAAGTAACAAACAATCATTGATAAAAATGGAGCTCATATAAATGTATGTGACCTGAAAAATACTCATTATTTATTATTGTTTAAAGCAAGCAATTGTTGTTACTCCCGCACTAAACCACAACTACTGCCTAAACTATTGAGTTTGTGGCAAGGGTATGAGATGTACACATACTATATTACTTACTACTTGGCCCCATGGGGACAAATAAAAGGGTTGAACTTGAACTTACTAACCATTTTCTTGTGGAAAATTACACATTGTTTTTTAAGACTTTTTTGGATTGTCTAAATACATTGGATTACATACGTTGCTGTTCTTAAAGCAAGTAAGTAAAAAGAAGAGATATCTATGAGGGCAATTCATTTGAATTAATTTGAATGTCATGTTGAACTGTTGATCTAGGCCTCCGCCTAACTAACATTAACCTACAGTCTCACTACATGTATAGGCTATAAAGTTAGTAGTACATTAACAAATATAAAGGTTTGACAGCTGGAGTGGTGTTACCAGAAACTATATTTGTTCTGTCTTGTCCTTCTGGTTTTAATACCAAACAGCAAGAAGAGGGGAAACGCGTGAGGCTGTAACAAGTTGTAGTGTATCATACATAATGAATGTACAAACATCATGAATCTCACATTAAGTGTCACATTCAGAGATACTAAAATATTTTATATTGTAAAAACTTTAAACTAGTGACAAATGAGGAGACTTATTCAGATCCTCTGTCAATTATAATTCATTCACATTATGCTGCTCTGAGTAATCGCAGTCCATGCACATTGTACAGCGCTGGGGTCTCTCTCTCTCTCTCTCTCTCTCTCTCACACACACACACATCAGGCTAGGCAGGCAGTAGTGGGATTTCAGTTGTAGTGAGTTTCTATGGCGACGACGTTGGTATGCTAACCAGGCAGGTCCGGGGGTGTGTCCAGGCTCCCTCTCCGTGGCAGCCCCTCCCCTCCCTGTTTTGAGGTGGCTGATCACCCACGAGTATTTAATGTTAGTTTGGTGTTTCTGTTCTGTGTTGATCTGTTTTGATTTGATTAAACCGCTGTTTCGTTTCTCACGTCTGTAGTCGTAAGATAAACGTTACACATACATTAGATAAAATACATTTTTTTTGTGTGAGTGCAAACTTCTCAAATAATTTGCCCTTCATGATGGGAATAATAAAGTCTGTATCTATAGATGTCATTTAACTGTCATAATTCAATCTAAATGAACGCATCAAACTGGATTATTTTAATACTGTCTGTAATTTACATGTATCATCCATCGATCTATCTATCGCTATTCGCTTCGTCTAGCCTAAAATCGGGTTTCTCCTCTCTGCTCCGAATTTTGCGGGGTATGCTAAATTATATGCCTGGCTGTCTATGACAGGAATCATATGCGGTAAAACACCGAGGTGAAATCAGTGTTGGCGATTGGCTAAATGATTTGCTTGTTGCATGCCATACATTGTTTGTACACAGTACAAACACTGTTTGGGATTAGCCACTTTTACGTGAAAATGTGTCATTTTATTGGGCCAATCCAGCGTCGTCATGCATAGGGTGTATACCCGGAAAAAAAAGCCACAGCGATCTTTTTTCAGTAGAATGCAAAGATTAAGGAAAGAAAGTGTACGTTTATAGCATTTACCGTTCTTAATCTATTAAGAATGTTTGGGAAAATGTTATTTTCCATTTATTTATTTTATTAAATATTATGTAACCGAGTATCTAGGTTCGCCTAAATGAATATTTATTAACAAAACAATAAACGGACACCATGCGTGAACTTGTACGTAACTTCTTTATTTTCCTCGCCTTGGCGCGCTTCCCAAACTCGCCCCGGGAAGCCCACCTGTCAAAAGCTCCGGGTAGCCCAAAAGGGACACACCTAACTCACTGAGACGATAGTAAATTATAACAATAGCTGTAGAACCAAAATATCTGTTACAATTATGTCAATCAATATATCTTATGCTTACGTTCAACACACACTCATTTATTTTAAAAATTACTTTGTTAATCATTATCCATTATCCATCCATCCATCTTTGTTAATCATTATACATCCATCCATCTTCATCCACGTATCCAGAGTCGGGTCGCAGGGTGTTAATCATTATATATTATATTATATTATATTATATTATATTAATCACACACCAGTATGTAGGTAGGTATTGTCACGACGCGGGGTTGGCGAGCAGAGGGACAAATTAAGAAATACACAGTGAAGCTATGTGCACTCGAGTCACTGCTCAGCATTTATTAACAGGACGTAAAACAAACAGAGAACTCAGACTATGCTGTCACTCAGCAAAACAACAAACGATAACCGACAAAGCAACAGAAGACCTTAAATAACCCCACGCAGCTGCAAACAATGTGATGTGCTCATGCTCGTGCTGGGGTGCAATGGCAGGTGTCCGCCGGGACGGTCCCACACCGGCCGGACCATCTGGGAAATGAGGCTATTAATGTGTCAGTCGCGAATGAATCGTTCAAAATAAACAAATCTTTTTATTGAATCGGGACTCATGAGTCCTTTGCGTGCAAATGAGTCTACCGGTCTTCTGAGTCTTTGATTCTTGTAGAGAACCGGTAACAATTATATTTTCTACATGGACGTTATAACAGTTTACAGAAAAAATAACTATATATTTCTAAAGTAACATCATCACTTGACAGGTTAGATGGCGATGTAGACAACATCTTGGATATAGCTACTGGCACCTGACAGCTACCGTATCCGCCAATAACTAATTGGAAAGGGATGGGTGAAGGAAAGATTTTCAGTTAAGTATGATCTGCAGCCTCGCCACTAGAGGCCTCTGGATCATAGTGGCACTTTACATTTTTTATTTGAAATCTGTTTCTGGACTATATAAAAACTCTTCATAAGCCTTAATGTAGCTGAGCAACGACAAATAACTATTACTGTAAGAGGGTGTATGGATCGAAACAATCTCAAAATGGCTCGTTAGCTTAGCTAATTTTTTAAAATATCACATTTTCATTAGAATGGTTTCAATAACTCATAACTGCTCATAACACCTGATTCAAATGAACAGGTCGTTATCAGGCTTCTAACAACCTTGAATCAGGTGTGTTGGAGCAGGGAAAGATCTAAAACATGCAGGGTGCGGCTCTCCAGGACCGGAGTTGAATAGCCCTGCTGTACAGTATACACCAGACACTACATTAAAATAGCTGGAACTGTTAAGTGAATTATTGTACCTCATTTGAAGAGAACTCACTTGGAATATGATTCTTTACAGCTATGCGAGCAGGTCTTGATTCAACCTGAGGACCTTGTGCCTTTAGAGCCAGGCAGTTCACTGAAGACCCCTCGCACACTGCGTCGACCGAGGACAGCCCCAGATAACTTTGTTACGTCCTCTTCCCTCATCCGTGCCATTGTCGGAGGTCCACCGCCACTAGGTACAGTACATGAGGAAGTGAGACAGGGGAGGAACGCACACAAATGCTCAGGTGCAAACCTCAACTTCACACATAATGCCATGCAATGTAAACAAGCTCCCGCCTTTAATGACCACAACGTCAGACTAGCGTCAGTATACACAGCAGCACATACAACATTAAACATAGTACAAAATGGACACCATGTAGGGCGCCTTACAAATAAAAAAGAGGTATAGTTATACAGTATAGTATCCATTATACACCTGTACAGTATGACGTACATACTGTAGTATTAGGACATGGTTGCATTACTTTTCTCAGCAAACTTATGAATGAACGAACATCCAAACACATGAAAAACCATGGCACTCCCTATTTCCAACCCTCCACATTTGAAACATGCATGTTTCATCACTCTGCATCCCATAAGAGCCTTTGTTATGCCTTTCACAGACAGTTGTACCTATGGGATCCCCACAGTGCGGACAGACCTACCAGCCCCACTGTTACGATGCATCTCCGACACTACTAACTATGGTTGGGGGACTACGGCATCAAACCTCTTATCCCCACCACTTCCCTCCCTTTGGGGGGTTCACCGGGAACACTACTTCAGTCCACGCACAAAGAAAGAGGTACACTTACAGGTTACACCTTTTTTATGAAGAGGCTACTATTTAACAAAAACCTTTGAACAATTAAAGGTTGGTTGGCATTTTTTAATCCAATACACTTTTGGTCAATTTCAGCAAATTAGGCAGCAAAAGGTTAATGACCTGCAAATAAATCTATATAGATAGTTAAAGGGACCTTTTTGTAAAGATCGTCATTTCGCTTTCTCTTTCACATATGCATTGTAGCTAACCTTTTAAAATGTTTATACATCTGTTTCCTATATTGATTTATGTGATTTAATATCCAACCTAAGTACAGCTGTCATTTCAATTATCTGAAAGTGATTCAGGCTACATCTACATTAATACATTTAGTAAAAGTACTACATTGTAAAACTAAAACACCTGACAATCCCTCCACAGATTGCGGACATCTTCCGGAACGTGGGTGTACATCTTTCCGAGGAAACGTTTGAGCAGGTGTGGAAGCTGGCATCCATGAGGAGCCCAACCGGGGAAGTGTGTGTGGAGATTTTCCGAGACATTCTTAAGGAAATAAAAGCAATGTAATTTCAGTATTTGTTTTACCTACAGTGTTTCTTCAACATAAACAATTAAACTAAAATGTGTAAATTCTCTAATAAAGATACTCACACAGTCTTTCTAAAAGGTTAATTTAACAAATGGGTGTCATAGAAATAACCTTCACATTTATTAAGAGAGTTGTCTACGGGGCACAGCCAGACCAAGACCACCTACGGTATGAGTCCCTTGCCTCATGTACATGCCATCAACCTGAAACACATGCCTCTCCCATAAAGAGCAATACAACATAGGAGCCTGACACAGACTGCATCAATACAGCTTTGGCGCCGGTGTGATCTCTGGATTATCAGATCCTAGGCTAGGCCAACCTTGGCCACATTTCCATTGTTCCCTAGCAAACAACACAACATGTAGCATACACTTTAATGCAAATACAGTAATAACATATTTAGATAATACCTGGTGTTTCTTCCACCACAAAAAAAGAATGGGGTATAGGCTAATAAAAACAATATTTAAGATAGTAGCAGTCCAGTCCCATAAACAAATAATAGCCTATCTTTCATAACCCAATTCTAAGCCTTTATTTTTTAAGAAGTCTGCTGTTACTAAGTCTAACCACTCTTTGTTTATACACTGTAGCTATTTTGGAGGTAAGTTGTCCTGTCTATTTATTTTACAATAATAAGCCTACTGTACAGTACATGCAAATTGGCCAAAATATTGCTTTGTGGTCATTTTAAATCCATGTTGTTTATATAACATTAATCAAAATCTAAAATATTTCTAACGAACATTGACAACAAATATATTACTACACATCCTAATTCAGTCCAGTCTTTAGCTTTCTTTTATTGTAGCCTAGCAGAACATTTGTGTATTGTAGGACACTAGTATCCCATATGAGAATCAATAGCAAACAAAGTATGTGTATAACATTTTGATATTTACTGTAAAGCTGTGTGGTGACAATACCTTTGTATTTTGTACACATATGCAATCTTATATTTTGCTATTCATCTCTGGCTCACTATTTAACACCTTAAATTTGAAAACTAATAATAATAATAATAATAATAATAATAAACTTTATTTGTATAGCACCTTTCATACACAATGTGCAACTCAACGTG
>JAODUH010093606.1:0-14171 GCA_027564835.1 Typhlichthys subterraneus | reverse complement strand
CTTCGAAATAAGGGGGGGGGGGGGCCGGTAAACCAGCAACGTCAATAACAAGGGCTGACAGTGAAGAAGGGCACACATTGAAACTTCAAACTTGACATGCTTGCAGTACGGAGCATCACGCTACGGCAGTCATCAGCGGTCTCTACGTGACTGTATAATGAGTCAAGCACCACGTGTCTTCACATTCCTTCACAGACACTTCTCCGGTGCATCATTTCACAATAGGAATAGAAAACGTGCTCTGGAGACACAAACTCCCATTCTCCTCTGCCTGATGCTGTCGGCACAAGGATGCATGCAGCATCAATGTTCCACCGATGTTCTTCCTTTTGCATTCATTGGTTTAGTTGTGCACGCTGCACAGAGAGCAACTTGCAAAAAGCTTTCCAAAAAAAGAAAGAAATGTTACATAAACCCTCCTGGTGCATGGAGGAGATCACCCTGACAACCATTAACCACAAGGCAAACAGATATCTAAGGACATATCTGTTGGCGATTTCATATGAAGCAATGCTTTCTGATAAAGAGAAGCTAGTCTATTTAAGAGACAGTATGGCCATACTTCCTTATTTCAAATTGTGTAGCAGGCTATACTGTGATAAGCTCACGACCATTTAAATAACCAGACAATTAAGCTACATAGCTTTTAGGTACCAAACATGTATTGGTCTGCTTTAATTTAGTTAATTCCTCAGGGATACTGTTGTTGCAGTCCATTAAAATTGGGTCATTTAGCAGAGTAAACTGACATACAGTGCATACGTCTTACGTTAGACGTCGTGCTCAAGAAAGCTTACAGGTAGACAGGGAATCAAACCCTCAACCTTTCTGCATGAGTCAACCTAAACGCTATTTTCCAATGACGTGCAAGAGATGGAGACCGGCAGATCACATCAAAGATGGAGGCCGGCAGATCACATTAAAGTGCAGAATTTCTTCCTATGGGAGATGCACAGGCACGGCTGACTTCTAAGAGATGATGCACTCACATCTCGTAGTATATTCTTTAAAGCCCACAGAGGGTTATTAATGATCCAGTGATAGCCTGCCCCTGAATACTTACGAGCAGCTTAAATCACAGGAACAATTACTGCATGTGTTGGAATGGAAGGGTACATTTGAGAAATCCCTAGAGGTTTAATATGTCTCATAAACCAACAAATAGCACTTTTCCATTGCAGTCAACACTGCATCAGAGCCGCTGAAAGGTTGCACTAGCCCGCCCCACATAGTCTGAAACCTGACTTCCGTTAAATTTCACTTCCACTTTTCAAGAGCAGGCGAGGGGCTATGATGACAAGACATCAATGTGTGGCATATAGTTTTGTGAACTGCTACTTATTATAATAATAATAATAATAATAATAATACCTGTAAAGTCAAGTAAAAGAACATGCAGTATCCACACAGTATGCCAAGCCCTTAAATAGATGCACATCTGACTACTGAGCCCACTATGATAAGATCTGGGTGAAAAGATATTGTTGGTTGTTGGAAGAGGGCACACACAGAAAATGGCTAAATATATGAGTATGAACAGCAGCAGGTTATCAATATCATTGATAATTCAATATCAATGATATCAAATATATTTGATTACTATTGTATTTTTCAGATGCATTTCTGAAACAATCCAAGCTGAATCCTCAGTAATACAAAATAAGGCAGCAAATGTATCGTTGTCAACGTCTTAAGCAGATATTGTAGCATATCTTTCATTAATGCATATCCTACTATGCATCTAATCCTACTAATGCATAATTTAATATTAAATATGTTAATGGTTCCTTCCTATTGACAAGTGGAAAGAGACCTGAGCAAGCTACGGTTTAGCAGTGAGTGTGCCATATATGGTCTCTACTGTACACTACAGATGGGAGGAAATACTGTATATGGGTCAGGCGTTAAACATTTCGCTGCATAAGAAATATATATATATATAAATATATATGTACTAGCGCATGTAGAGTTAGGAAATCTGCTATTCTGTATCACGGCGAATCGGACATGTATGTAGTAGGCTATTTCTTCTGCGAAAACAGATGTTTTGGCATGTAAAATGTATCACAAGCGATCTGAAGTCTCCTGTCGCCGGGTGCGTTTGAGATTCGTGATAGATCTCTTTGAGGACTAAATGTGCTCTCTGGGCGAGAGCGACTGGATGGCAACTGGTGGAAAGTCGCGTTAATCTGTTGTGAGCACGAAATGAATGGAGTTATGAATTACATTACCTTGCAGCTCGTTGAGAATCAAGGGAGTCGACGTGTGTAACCCACCACGCTAGCTGTAGGAGCTGTAGGAGCTGTAGGAGCGAAAGCGGCTGGCTGTTGTTTCCGGGTCTGTTGCTCGCGTCATTATGCCCGTAAGACAAAAGGGGGCTCGATTCGTGTCACTGCGTGAAGCGGAATCCGCTTGAACTGCATCTCTCTCTCAATAGCATCCTACCCTACCGCACCCCGCCTATGGGCAAATGTAGTTCACACAGTTGTTCGCCAGACTTATTTATTGTGTTTATTTATTTGTAGGCGATTATTTATTTGCCATCTGGGTTTCATAAATGTACACTAATTGAAAAAGTGAGTTGCTGATCTGTTTTTATTTATTTATTGATAATATATTATGCTATTTGTTTCATCACAAAAAAAAACGTTGTTTATTTTATTCATTTTGTGGGAATGTGTCATTTGACACATCAACATGACATAGTGTGATTTATGTTGTGTAAATATTATTAAACATTAAAATAAAGCGTTAGGCTATTTAGGCTATGAGATGACTTGACAACGTTATAACGTAACCTATGCCTATTATTGCTTGTCGCCACACGATTGGATGCTGTTTCGGGAAACACCTGTACTTAATTGCCTTTATTGTAGTCAAGTCACCTCTCCCCTATAAAACTAATTAAAAGTCCAGCCGCTGTCCGTTTATAAATCTGAAGACTGAGTTTAGCAATTGAGTTACAAAAACGTTAACGGTCCATTCTCTAGAAAAAAGTAGCACGTTCATAAAGATGAGCAAGGAGAAGACCCACGTTAACGTCGTCATTATCGGCCATGTGGACAGCGGGAAGTCCACCACCACAGGCCACCTGGTCTACAAATGCGGCGGCGTCGACCAGAGGAGAATTGAGAAGTTTGAGAAGGCAGCCGCACAGGTACGTCTATTTGTGACTGCGCGTAATAACGCAGGCCAAACTGACTTATTGAATTACCTGCTTCTTGCGCTACAGATGGGGAAGAGTTCCTTCAAATATGCCTGGGTGTTGGACAAACTGAAGGCCGAACGAGAGCGCGGGATCACCATTGACATATCCCTGCTGAAATTCAACACGCAGAAATACACCATGACAATAATCGACGCACCAGGCCATCGTGACTTCATAAAAAACATGATAACGGGCACATCGCAGGTAAGCGCTTCGGATATCGCTAAGTTACTGCGCACGCGTAATTGGCCCAAGTGTTTTCCAAAGCAAGTTTCTGTCACTAACTTATCGCTGACTGCAGGCTGACGTCGCACTGCTGGTTGTGTCCGCGGCCAAAGGAGAGTTCGAGGCGGGCGTGTCCAGGAGCGGCCAGACCAGAGAACACGCGTTGCTGGCCTACACGCTCGGCGTGAAGCAGATCATCGTGTGCGTGAACAAGATGGACGCGACGGAGCCGCCCTACAGCCAGCAGCGCTTCGACGAGGTCACGCGTGGCGTGACCACGTTCCTGAAGAAGATTGGGTACGACACGGCGGCCGTGCCCTTCGTGCCCGTCTCGGGCTGGACCGGGGAGAACATGATAACTGCCACACAGAAGGTAATTTCCCATTGGTTACTGTGACAAACGACCCGATCAATAGCAACCAATGGTGTATTATTTAGTATTGTTCTAACGGCTACTCAAAGCACTGTTAATTGCCTCACATGTGCCCATACACACTGTCAGCCGTGCAAGGCACCACCTAGCCACCGGGGGCAGTTATAGGGTGGGCAGTTAGCCGGTGTTCAAACCAGGGACCTCTGGATAACTTGTCCACACCTGCACATATTAATGGGTGGGCAAACGCTGCCAGGCCTGGCTTAAGGCTTTCACTCACAATTGTTGGTGTTTGAGTCCACTCTGTTCCAGACTATACCCTCTATAGCTATAAAAACCATGGTAACGAGGTGTGTTGTCCACAGATGCCCTGGTTCCAAGGCTGGAAGGTGAGGCGGAGGGAGGGGCTGTCCAGCGGCAAGACTCTACTGGAGGTGCTGGACTCCATCCACCCGCCCGTGCGCACCCTCAACAAGCCCCTGCGCCTGCCGCTGCAGGACGTCTACAAGATCGGAGGTGATGCCTCAAACTTGGTCCTAATTGACCGATTTCCAAGCCACACCCCCTTTTTGCTTTGTCCTCCAATATCAGTTGAGCAAGGTTAGAATCTGAAAGAATTTAACCAGTTTTCCCTTTTGTAGCCTTAAATCATTATAACTGATTTGTCCAACTTGGTAGCAGTATACAGTAACGGGCGGGGAATTGGGATTGGTCAATTGCACCTGCATTAGGTTCAGGTGTGTCGGACCCAGGACACAAACCCAGTTCTCCATGTGGAGGGCAGGACGCTGAAGCCCAAGGTCTCCAGCATCTCTCCTGCTGCGAGAGATTTAACTATAAATAATGTGGCTAGCAACCAGCTGGCCGCATTATAATCAGAGCATGCCTCCTGAAGAGTTGGAGTTAATCTCTAGGAGACTTTAACTCTACTAAAACAACCAACCTCTCCCTTTTTATGCCATAGGGCGCTCCCTTAGGTCTGGTCCTTATAGACATGCAGTGCCAAGGATAATGTGTGATGCGGTCTGCACCACTTGATTTCCCACTTAGAGCCCCAGAGTGGTGTAGCAACACTGGATTATTGTAGCCTTGGCAATGCATGGCAAACCTTTTTTTTTATTTATTATTTTTTTTTATTTATTTTTTTTTGTGTGTGGGCGGTCTTCTGAAGGAGCACCATATGGGAGGTGTGTTAAACTGTAAATGGATTTAAAAAAAAAATAAACCTCTCCAGCATCGCTGACTTCACTTTAAACACTGCAGGGGTGGGCACGGTGCCAGTGGGCAAGATCGAGACGGGCATCCTGACGCCCGGCATGATTCTGATGTTCTCCCCCGCCAAGCTGACGGCGGAGGTGAAGTCCATCGAGATGCATCACCAGGGGCTGCAGACGGCACTGCCCGGCCACAATGTAGGCTTCAACGTCAAGAGCCTGTCCGTCAAGAACCTTCGCCGCGGTGACGTGGCGGGCAACGCCCAGCAGGACCCACCCTGCGACGCAAGCAGCTTCACAGCCCAGGTGGGTGGAGCTTACAGGTGCTACATCAGGCCTGGGCAAAGTCAGGCCCGGGAAACCGGATTCGTCCCTTTGAGACATTCTACCCGGCCCGCCCGGTATATCAAACATTTAAAAATAACATAAAATGACTTGCATAGTTAAAGTTAACCATTGGATTATGAAAATGGTGTTGCATATATGCATAAATATGTAAACGATAAGTTAACAAAGTTATCCAATTTGCGTTTTATTTTAAAATGTTTCAGCATGTTGGTTAAAAAAGTAACATGGCCTGTAAAGTTCTCCGACATTTTCAATGTGGCCCCCAAGTGAAAATAATTGCCCACCCTTGTGCTACATTATGCAATGCTGGTCTTAAAAGTAATGTGCAATGTTTCAAAACGCATTTAGAATTGGCAAACTGAAGCAAACATGTTTGCTGTCAATGTGACTCTTAAAAGCTTTATTAAACGTTCCAATTACTAGATTTAAACTGTCACCCTTCGACCAGCGTCGATGTGCTTTGCATAGAACCTGCTCAGACTTGTTCTGGTGAACTCAAATGAGAACCGTTTACAAATGCTTGCCAATTTTGATTGAATCTCTGGTTTTAAAGGTGATATTTGCTGTTTATCTTTACTCATGTTGACCTTAAAGTACTTTGCAGTGTTGGTGAATGTGAATCGAGCAGCAAACGCACTGGTCTTAAAGGTGGTGCAACACACATGACTAATGGGACGTTATCGGGCGTCTGCAGAGTAATGACCTATTCACCTGAATCGGGTTGTAGCAGCAATACATCGTCTTGAAGACGCCCCAGTTTCAACTGCATTCTGTCTTAACCCGTCTTCATAACCTCAGTCGTAGTTTTGTGTAACGTGGCGGGTTTAAACCGCCAGCTGGCCAATGGAAGCCCCCAACCCTGCAGCTAACACAACATGCATCTCCCAGGTGATCATCCTGAACCACCCAGGGAGGATCAAGGCCGGCTACTCCCCGGTGCTGGACTGCCACACCACACACGTGACATGCAAGTTCGCCGAGCTCACGGAGAAGTTGGACCGCCGCACAGGCAGGAAGCTGGAGGACTCCCCGCAGACGCTCATGTCCGGGGACGCCGCCACCGTGAAGCTGGTGCCCAACAAGCCCCTCTGTGTGGAGACGTTCTTCACCTACCCGCCGCTAGGTACGCTGAACCAGGGTGTCCCAATGTGGTGGGTGGGTTGGTTACCTGTCTTGCTTTATTTAATTGTTGAACAGTTTCTTAATTTGCTTTGTAATAAATGGAAAGTTAAACTGTGGCGATAGACAGGAAATGAGTGGGAGAGACGTAAAGTGAACGTGGGCCAGATTCAAACTGTACTCTCACAATGCACTCTGGCTTACATGGGCAGGGATCTATTGCATGTGAAATCATATTTGAAAATGCTAGAAATGGCATTTTAGCCATCATTGTTGCTATAGTTTAAACATTAATATAGTAGCAGAATGCCAAGTAATGTTATGGCTGTAATGCTTCCACTCTAGGATGGTGGGGGTGTTTGGGAACTTGTTTCTAAACGTACAGATTTGGCAGTATCTGTGCAGTTACTAATCATAACTGCTTCCTGTTCAGGCCGGTTTGCTGCGAGGGACCTGAAGCAAACAGTTGCTGTTGGTGTTATCAAGTCGGTGGAGAAGCCAAGCATGTTCAAACAGCAGAAAGTGCAAGCTTGTAAATGAGTTCTGTTTACCAGTGGTCTGGTAGGAAGGTATACAAGTTAAGAGGTTTAACTTTGTTTGATATGCATTTATATTTTGAAAGTAGTATGACTTTAATTTTACCAGTATTCTGTATGAAGGTGTATAAGTTAAAATGTTTAACTTTTGGTTTATTTTATAAAGAACTAGTCTGAGGACTAGAACTAAATGCCTAATGGTAAATAAAAGAACTGCTCTGAATGTTGAATGTAGTTTATTCATTGAATGGACTGTTCTAATATGGAACTACATGTTACCAACAACTTACTCTTCAGTTAAGTCAAGGACTTTCTAGAAGTGAACCACAGCACTCACAGTTGGCCATTCAAAGGGTTCAGTACAGCACTTTAATGACCATATGGAATGATGGGTGTTTCACTTAACATGGGAATGGAAATCAAATAACATGGCTCCATCAATCCTCAGCAAGCTTACAGAAACCATCAAGTCACTGCCAAGGTCTGACATGACTCCAAACTAAAAGAACCCGGGGGGCTACAATAAAAGACTGAACAGGTCACTGTACATTGCGCAACGGTGCCAGGTTATTGCTGAAATGTCCCTATACCCTTGCCACAAGGTGGCTGCGAAAGGAGACTTGCTCTTGCTCACTAGTGGCTCTTCAAACCCTGAGGTAAGCATTGGAAATGCAGTATTCCAGTTGACACCATGCACCGCTAGGTCAAGGGGCTGGGATGTCAGGTTCAGAGAACACATTACATGTGACCAGGAGTTGGCGAACCACAGGCTTCCATTTTAGCAGCAAATTCTTGCACTGTAAAACATGTAAACACCAAGCAAGCAACAAATGCATTTAATTGTTTCTAGAAAGATCTGGGGGAACATTCTGCATCTTCAGTTACTATGGTTAACAGGGATGCAAGACAGACATTACTTATTTACAGTCAATTTCCTGGTCGTTTCCACAAGTATTAAGCTTACAAGATAAAATGGAGGGGTGAAGAGCCATGTTACATGTTTTGTACAATAAAACATGTATATACACATATTTACATATATACAGAGCAATGGTATGAACATAGACTTCAAGGTTAAGTGCTAAGGGCTTTCAGAAAGGAGTCATGGCCGTGCTATAGGGTCTAGATAATACTGGCAGAAATACGCGCGTTCTGTACAGCATGGGTGACCGACGTTCGCTCTCAATTTCTTCATCAGCGTGCCTGTGTCATGGGGGAAGGGTTATGCTAGCCATTTACAAGAACCCCACCGGGTCAGGGATGGGGCTTAGCGCAAGTCCATCTGGATGTCAGTCACTCAGAATGTGTACAAAAGACATGGGGAACACTCCCTTTCTCTCCGGGTGTCCTTCAATGTGCCCGATCTGAAAGAGAGAGGGTCGTGAGAAGGTGCGACTGGACAACAGAGTTCTTCTGTCTAAACCATTCAGAACCCACCTGTTACTGTGAACTAACAGAACCCCACCTGTGAAAATTTATTCATTCAAAAACAATATTTGTCCATCTCGTAAGAACCCATGCAGTGTTGTGTGTTGCCAATGAAATGCCGTGTGTGTAAATTGGCAGAGTGGAAAATTATAGATTTTCTTCTACTGTAGAAATTAGCCACAACCTTGTTTGTTCACATGTGGTGTACATTGGAATTGAACACAGTGCATAAAAAGTGCTATTGAGCCAAATAGGTCCATTATCTTAATTTAAGACTACATGATAACATTAAAGATAAAATATTCTTTTTAAACATCCAAGATTTATTTAATTTCTTTTTTTATTTACCCCCCCCAAACTGCACATGTGGTGCGTGCGGTCTGCACCACTTTATGTTCCCATTTACAGAGCGAAGGCTGTGTAGAAACACCAGATTATTCCTTCTGTGCGCAGCTGGCCGAACGCGAGGAGACAAATCGCTGACTTAACCTTTAATGGTGTCTTGCTCAGGGGCGCTCACCAGAGGGCACCCGAGGGTGTTTGAACCCGCACCCTCCCATGGCAACACTCACCCACCACTCCTGGTCCTCCTCCCCGGTGACGATGATCACCTCCCCCTCGGCGAACGTCAGCTCGTCGTCGTTGTCGGCCTGGCAGTCGTAGATGGTCTTTACCCTCCGTGTCTTGCTCTTGCCCTGGGTCGAGGTACAACGCCGCCATTAAAAAAACAGACGAAGAAGAAGAAATAAAAAAGAAAAATACGACAAACATTTAACGTTTCTCTTCGTTTGCTACGAAATAGATTAATTCCTACCCATCACTCCGTGTCACATGGTTTAAAGCATATTTAACAATACATATCCATTTTAATATATATACTTATTTTTCCATCTAACAGAATGGTGTAGTAAGTTCATTGGCCAGAGGGGGCAGTGTGGCGCCAGACGGGTACCCACCACCGCCACGCAACACAACAGCGGGTTGTCAGAGCGACAGAGAAACAGGGATGGAGGTACCGTGTTGATCTTCCTGGGGAGGGGCACCGGCATCTCCGTGGTTCCCGGGGGGGGGCTGTCGTCGGCGTCCTCGCCGGGCTCGGGGGGCGTCGCCGTGTCTGATTGCTGACTGGGCGACGGTAGGTCCTGATTGACAGGCTGCAGCTGAGGTTGATTGACAGGCTGAGGTTGAGATTGATTGACAGGCTGCAGCTGAGGTTGATTGACAGGCTGAGGTTGGGGTTGATTGACAGGCTGTGGCTTCGGGGAGGGCTCTGCCGGAGGAGCCTTGGTCGTGGCCTCCACTGCTCCAGGCTTGGGGGGCATGTCTGTCAGCTGGGGCTTGGGCGGGAGGTCCTTGAGCTGGGGCTTGGGCGGCAGGTCTCCCAGCTGCGGCTTAGGAGGGAGGTCGGAGGGCTTCGGGGGCAGTTCTCCGGGCTTGGGGGGCAGCTCTGTGGTCTGGGGCTTGGGGGGCAGCTCTGTGGTCTGGGGCTTGGGGGGAAGCTCGGACGTCTGTGGCCTGGGGGGCAGCTCGGTGGTCTGGGGTCTGGGAAGCAGATCGCCCGGCTGGGGCTTGTCCCCTGGCGGAGCCTTCTGGGGCATCTCGGATCCGGGCGGGGACTTCGGGAAGACCTCCGGCGGGAGGTTGGGCTTGTCCACGGAGGAGTGGTGTATCGTGTCGATCTTCCGCAGGGCCACTGGGGAAGGAACAGGATTGGCAGTTTATTGCCACAAACAAAGTGCGCCAGTGCGGTTTCATCTCGGTAGATGCAACGTACTGCAGCACTGAACACACTTGGGCAGACGGGAAAGAGCGAACATACCTTTCTGAGGTAGTTTAGGAAGAACCCTCGGGCCGAGCGTAGACTTGGTGTTGCTTGACGTAGTGCTAAAAGGAGACGAAACGTTTGGATGAGTGAAAACGGATCCATCAAGGGAGGAGACACGGGCTCCGATGCAGCTAGAGGTGGTCCTAGTTTGAGGTTTCCCAGCAGTGGACAAAATACCTTTGCTGCTGTGGGATGCCTTCAAACTTGTTGGATATGGGAGACATCTTGCTGATTGGAGGAGGGGTGGAGTCACTTCCTGGAAACATTGTACATGAGGGATGCTCAATTAGTGTTATATTAAAAATGTGTTTTTAATATAAATGTATAAACTTAAAATAAAGATGCTATGATGGTCAAAGGAAAATTATGAAGGAGTGGTGGATGGGGGGGGGGGCGGGCTATCTGGCTGAGCGTCCCACCAGCTGTCATACGGTCCAAGGCTAATCAATCAAATATATCAGCTTGTGATTGGCTGAGCATTGTGTGTGATGCAGCATTGGGAACGCATGAAGCCACGCAGAAGACGAATGTAGCCTACTAACACCAAGTAGACACAGGCCTCGAGCACAACGTGGATAAGGCAAGGCTACACAGAAGTGTCAGGTGTCAATTAAGAAGACTCTGGACCACGCCCACACCGTCCATGGACCGAGGTTCAATTAGCACACTCAAATCAAATGTACATGACAAGGGCTTGAAAAAGTAACTTAAATAAGTACCGTTTCATCATATACTGTATTTATTTGATACTTTATAGGATTTTCTAAATAAATTACCAGATTAATTGATTAACAGGTTAATTGATTAAAGTGTTAATTGGTTAATTGATGAACCAATACATTTGTTAATTGCCGAGATTGCTAATTGATACATTTGTTAATTTATCAATTAAGAAATTAATACATATCCCATTTTCCCCCAACCCCCCCGGCTTCTTCCCCTCTTCAGTCACGGGTGCCGTGGCAACCAGTCCTGCTGTGTGCGTGCGTGTCTCACCCCCGGTCAGGCCCCCTCTACTGTTTGAGAGCGGGCTGGGCGGGTCAGACAGGGTGCGTTTGTGCCCGGGGGGAGGGGGTGGGGGCCTCTTCTTGGACAGGGTGGAGCTGCCCCCAGGGAGGGGCGTGGTGGGCAGAGCTGTGTGACGACAGACACACACACACACACACACACACACACACACACACACACACACACACACGTGCACGCACATGAGGCAATGGAGGGGAAGAGGCACCAATCAAATAACGTCACCCCTCGAGGGATGCTCCTCAAAACAAACAGACAGCGTTGGGATGGAGGTGTTGGTGGCAGCAGGAGGGGGGGGGAATGGATGGAGGGAGATGAGGTGTCTTGCCGGAGCCCACTGGACAAAAACGGGACACACGTTAGGACAAAATCTACGCCACTAAAACAACACATATCTGACAAGTGTGTGTGTGGGAGGAAAGTAGGGGGGCGGGGGGAGTCTTCAGGCGGCAGGACAGGCCAGTGGTGTGTGGGCGTTACACTCCCAGACACAGTGTTCGACTCCTGGAGTTGGTCTGGCTGTTCAGCAGCCCTGAGCAAGGTGCCTTACCCCCCTAGCCTTCATGAGACCACCCTGATCTCTCCTAGCATTCACAAGACCGCCCTGATCTCTCCTAGCATTCATGACACCACCCTGATCTCTCCTAGCCTTCACAAGACCACCTTGATATCTCCTAGACTTCGCGAGACCACCCTGAGCTCACATAGCCTTCATGAGACCACCCTGATCTCAGCTAGCCTTCATGAGACAACCCTGATCTTAGCTAGCCTTCATGACACCACCCTGATCTCAGCTAGTCTTCAGTTTTACTTTGTAATGAGATATCAGTCTGAACATGCTTAAAATCATTGCTCTTCCAACCACAGTCCGATCCACAGACCAATCGGAATCGTTCTGGCAGCTACAGGTATAGCAGACTGTGATAAACAATCACCGGTCTGCCTGCCTGCCCTGTTCTTAACCGTTTCAATGGACGGCTTCCCAGATGATTGTGTGTAACAACCCATCTTGTCACCAGGTCACCCACCAGGTCACCCATCTGGTCACCAGGTCACCCATCAGGTCACCCATCTAGTCACCCACCAGGTCACCAGGTCACCAGGTCACTCATCAGGTCACCAGGTCACCCACCAGGTCACCAGGTCACCAGGTCACCCACCAGGTCACCCACCAGGTCATCAGGTCACCAGGTCATCACCAGGTCACCCACCAGGTCATCAGGTCACCAGGCCACCCATTCTAAAACTTTGGATAGAAGCGTCCCGAGAAAAGACCCGATTGTAAGTGTCTATTGCGTGTCTCAGTCGCTCGGTCGCTGATGATCTCCGCCGGGCAGGTCGAGTGAAGAGCAGCTAATGGAAAACTCAGCCAGAGAGAAATCAGCCATGATAAAGCTTACCAGCTCAGGGGTGGTGGGGCGAGAACCAACCCACACTAGGCGGCCCAATGATTTATTTTTTCATAATAATAAAATAATAATAGTTTTGAACAGGCCCACACGCCACCACCCAGTCTGACTGAACGGGAAAGGAAAGAAAGACAAATAAAAAGGTATATTCACTGATGTATGGTCGGGTGCCTGCCAGAGTGGCGTAGTGGGAGTGAGAGCCAAGGAATGCCAAGTGAGGAGCTGAAGGAATAGAGAAAACAAGGGAGAAAAGAAGAGCGAGATGAGGAGGGTCGGCTCCCTCCCTCACGCACAGGCCGGACGAGAGCACGAGATGACCTCTCGTCAGCGGACAGGCCGAGCAGAAGAGGAGCGAGAGCGTTAAGATAGACCTAGCAGGGCAGGGGGGGGGGGGGGGAGGCGCACACCGACATGACCCAAATGCATCGCTAATCTAGCTAGCTGGCTTGTTAGCGGTTAGCGGAGTGTTGCTGAAACGGGAACGTTACTCGTCATTTAGGCAAATGAGCGGTAAAAACACATTTGTCAGTTTGAAAAACTTTGGGTAAATATTAAAATCTTGAAATAGAAGCAGAGCATTCTCAATTCATTCTAACAGGAGCGTCACACTTCATTTGAGGAGGTATGGTAGAATCCAAATCCAGTGTAAATTACAAGAAAGAAAACAGAAAAAACCTGTTGTCACGCTAAACTAAACTGCTTAGCAAACATGCTTTTGCTAGTGCAGCATTTTCCACAATGTGCTGTGCAGTGCAGATTATAGGCCTTGAGCTCTGCCTGACAGTAACAGGACACTCCTAGCCCGAGGGAGCGTTGTTGTTCTACATTATAATAGCGTGGAGGCAGGCAAGGTCACAGGAGAGTGTTTAAGGTCGATGACAGAAGATAACCTTCAGGACTGGCAGCCTGTGCGTTGGCCAGACTCATGGGCCCTCCCTCAATTAATGATTCTACTGTGTGTAAAGCTGTGACTGATTGCATTCCACTGCGAGGTGCGTGCGTGCGTGCGTGTGCGCGAGCGCTAGCAGTACAGATGCTCTTATTGGTGTGGACAGGCACACTTAAAATAAATTAAGATAATCACAACAAAGAGTGAACTTCAGATTGTGATATTAAGGCGCTTGACACGTCTATATATATTAAAAAGGGGCCAGGGACAGATAAGGTACAGGTAAGGATAAGGGAGAGTTAAGGGAGAGATAAGGCTAGTTAATAGAAAGATAAGGCAGTGATAAGGATAGTTAAGGGAGAGTTAAGGGGGAGATAAGGCTAGATAAGGAAGCGTTAGTGGAGAGATAATGCAGTGATAAGGATAAGGGAGCATTAAGGGAGAGATAAGGCAGTGATAAGGGAGCATTAAGGGAAAGATAAGGCAGTGATAAGGATAAGGGAGCATTAAGGGAGAGATAAGGCTAGATAAGGGAGCATTAAGGGAGAGATAAGGCAGTGATAAGGATAAG
>JAODUH010093605.1:0-37810 GCA_027564835.1 Typhlichthys subterraneus | reverse complement strand
GGTAAAATTTTTTAACCCCCCCCCCCCCCCCCCCCCCATCTAATCAAGTCCAACAATGTGGATGTCTGATATGGCAGAAACACATGAATTATGACTCTTATTCCTCTCTTGTGTTTCTTGTATTGCTATGCCCCTGGGGAATGCATTTCACATGCTGCTTAATCAAGTGACTATTCCCTTTAGGAATATGTGTCTGTATCCGACCATTCTTAAAAAGGTACACTCCGTGATTGGATTTAACAACCCCGGTACTTTTACAAGCATCATATGTGCATGAAAGTATGGCACATTGTGATTTCAGGAGTTTCAAAGCAAAACAGTTTTTTGTGTGATGCTGATTTCAAACCTGGGCAATTTCCTGGAACAACTCGAAGTGTTTAACTTTAGACTATATTTTTTTTAGTTTGCAGATTGGGAGAAGTTGGGTTGCGAATTGTTTGTGGTCAGTTGTAGCCATTCACAGTAACAAATGGCAGTTAAATGTAGTTCTAGAATGCAATAGCTCTGATAAGTTTGCTATGTTAAAGTGTTTGAAACCAAAACCACACAGTTTATGTAAAGTCCATAGCAATTATAGTATTGTCCTGTTAATGTGCAAGTCCAAACCAGGCAACAGATTCATACTCAAACACAATCCTGATTGCTTGTCCAATTCATCTGCAGCAAGTTCCAGGCCTTTGTTAAATTGACGTGCAAAGATATGTTAAACTGCAGTAGGAGAGAAATTATTCATCAGCCTTTTCTATCATGTGTTTTTTTAGTGTTCACTTGCTTTTTTCCCTGCAGTTTGTTCTGTAGATCAGTATTAAAGATTAAAGGCTTTCTCATTCGTCAAGGAGATTAGTTGGACATCATCAATAACAACATTGGTGTCGTACACAAGGCCGCACAACACCATGTCAATAGAGCACTATACTCTATAGTAGAAACATGACTGCGCTCATGTTGCCAACTGCCACTAAAGAGATTCAATAAAAAGTAGGCTAGTTTTACCCACGTCCATATTCAGAATAACCTTTATCAAATATTTACACTGCAAAACATTGCATCTGACAACCTGTTGGCAAACTCGCCACAATCTTACCATGCATATTCGCAATTTGGCTGCATGGCTTCTTTTCCTGTTGGAAAACCACAAACTCTCAATGTAACAATTAACT
The DNA here is from genome assembly GCA_027564835.1 of Typhlichthys subterraneus. Lineage (NCBI taxonomy): Eukaryota > Metazoa > Chordata > Actinopteri > Percopsiformes > Amblyopsidae > Typhlichthys > Typhlichthys subterraneus. The sequence goes on along the minus strand of JAODUH010093605.1, from coordinate 36,650 downwards.
GTAAAATGGCTAATTTACTAAAAGCAACTTTGCGTTTTGTGTTTTATTTGACAAATTATGTAATTCCATCAGACACTAATATTTAAGTATTTATGTATCAAATGTTATTGCTACCAGAAGGTTCATTCACATTTAGAGATGACAACCAAATTGAATCCATTCAGTGTTGTTTCTATATGCTTGCATTACATTTTACTGTATTGTCAGTGCTTTATGCTGTGTTCTGCAGTGATTTCCAAGGGGAACTTAGCGATACAATCATATCGCTAATACTGACTTAGTAATTCGGAACGTTTAGTGTGATGTCTTAAGATATGTCTATGTATTCTCTATTTAAATATGTAAAATCAAGGTTCAATAAAAAAACGTTATTTTATAATAGTTCAGTGTCTACTGGTGTACAGAGATTATTTCTATGGATTGTTGGAACACTCCATCTGCAGACAGTTTAGAAGAGAAGTGTTCAACACGTAACAATTGGATCCAGTCCTCTGAATTAACAGAATTGAGCCGAGAGCAATATTCAGGCAGAGCCAGATTACCACTCTTAATGTGTCACCTGAATTGCCCTTGTGGTTAAAACCAGCATTACAAAAACCGTCTCAAGGTCAAAGCATAGGCCTTACTTGGAGCATCTTCTCTTAGCATGGTTATGCTTGTCTATCCCAGAATGCCACAGTGTAAGCACACATCGCACGTCTCCCCTGGATACAACTGGCGTAATATTATTGAACAGGGTCCGACCACGAGGGAAATCACTTTGGCTGTGAGAACTCCCAGTCCCTCCTCACCCCATTCCCCACCTTCGTGTCCGACAGCTTGCCCCATTTTCAACACGTTCTATCTGTCTGACCACTCTGTCAGACTGTCTCTCTCACGCTTCTCTGTCTAGTGCTTGTTTGCTCTTAGTCCTTTACAAAGTTTTCATCCCTCACGTGTGCTCCAGGGGTGTGTTCAGTAGACTGAATGTTTGCTATGTTAAGTGAACATTTTTCCTCAAACATTTGCAATGTTCTTGAACTAATTACAAAGACTTTTGCTGCAGAGTTTTATGGCTATGTTGCTCAATGACCCAACATGTATATTAAGAGTGATGCTGCTTATTTGGAACATGTTGGGGTGTTTTTTACTTTGCGTATATGTCATCATCACTATTAAATACCAGTAGCAAATGCCACATTCATCACCAGCAACTTTGACCTGAAATGAATGCAGTCTCATTCTGAAATGCATGCAATAAAATAAACTATTGTTAACATACAGTATGTCCTAGCAAATACTCTAGAGCAGGTTTCTCGAGTGCCAAGAAGTATCTACTGTAGACCATACCTAACATAACATTGTGCAGCTGAAAGAATCTACAGTTGAAGACCATGTGAACATTCTTCACCCCACACCCCAACTGCTCCCTGTTTATATTTCATTATGAAAATGGTGCGTAGGAATACCCTAAATATGCATAAATATGAAAGTTAACAAAGTTAGCGGTTTTGTTTTCTACTTTTAAATGTTTTAGCATGTTTGTTAACAAAGTTGTGGCCCGCGAAGTTCTCTGACATTTTCAATGTGGCCCTCAAGTAAAAATAATTGCACACCCCTGCCCTAATTATTCCCACCTGCCTTGTGCTTTAGCTGCTTTTCCCCTAGTTATTCCCTGTGTATATAACCCAGTGTTTGTCTCGTCTACCTCACAGCCTGGCCTACCAGCGTGCTACCTGCGTTTGCGTGTTGGTGAAATATAGTCATGCTCCACTGGGAAGTGGGAGTAGGTTTGAAAACTGTTTGAAACTTTGTTTAACTAATCGGCCTTGCTACAACTGTTTTGATCTCATCTAGCTCTACCATCATTTAGAAACACTCTTTACACCAACGTCATCTCACTCATCCACCCTGATTGGTCCGCCAGCTGATGAAATGCTGGTGCAAACAGGGTTTCCAGACTATAATCTCAGCTAATTAATTTGATCTGAGAGCGATAGGCGGGCGGAGCCAGGCTAGCTCAAGCCTGCCTGTTATTTTGTATCTTCAACCTGAACCTATACCCTTTCTCGATATTCAGCCTGACCCTGTTCTGCATTGGTCTGCCCCCTTTGGAGCATTACAGGTCTAAGAACACAGCTTGTCTCATTGCTTGTTGCAGTTGGGTTTGGGGATTGGTAGAGCGGGATGTGACCTCATCAGGTGTGGGAGGGGCATATACTCAAGTTTCAAACATAGTTCGGGACACTACTTTATTTGTGTCTGGAATTTCCCGTTTGAAAGAATAATACAGCCTACTGCCCAAATGTGCAGCAATATTATTCATCTTCAGTCTGAGACTGGCACGGGGAGCGTAAACTAAACTGACTGTCAAATAGTTACATATGAGCTTGTTTATAATGACATACAGTATTTCATTTACATGGATGTGGATCCAACAATAATCCAACAACTACCATAACCTGATTATTCATAGTAGCTGGTAGATTGTGTGCACATGCCCGACTATAATGTGTCTGGAGAGAGTATCGCTTTCTGCCCTCTATGGTTCTCCATCCATAATGAGGCTCAATAGGGAAGTCTGTCAGGTATTTCTCTTTTTTTCTTCAGGAAACTAAACCATGATTCTCACTTGAGTCTGACTGTACTTGATAAGTTATCAGATATGTTTCTCCTAAAATCCCTACAGGCCAAAACTGCTTTAGCTATACAGAGATATTGTTGAGATGGAGTCAACCGGTCTGAGAAGCATATGGTATAATAACCAAAATATAAAATATCTGAGACGCATATACAGTATGGTAACAAAACAATACAAATGGAGTATACAGTGCATCCGGAAAGTATTCATGTTGCTTCACTTTTTCCACATTTTGTTATTATCCAGTTATGTCATCCAGCCTTATTCCAAAATGGATTATAATATTTTTAATTGTATGTTTTTATTACTTTCTACATTATAATAATACTGAAGACATCAGAATTATGAAAGAACACATACAATTATGTGATGAACAAAAAAGTGTTAAACAAAACAGAATATTATGTTTTATATTTTAGAATCTTTAGAATAGCCACATTTTTCTTTGATAAAAGTTTTGCACACTCTTGGCATTTTAACAGAGACTTTGACTTGACACAAATGACTATGCTGTCATTCAAGGGTCTATATAGTATTGGTGTCAATTTTATAATTTTATATTTTATTTCCAATATGGAAAATGACAAACTATCACTAAATTATTCAATTTGTTTATTTTACCAGGAAAGGCTTTTGAGAATAAAAATCTAATTTACAAGAGCGTCCTGATAATATGGGATGGGAATAAATGATGGTTTAGAACCATCATTTAGGTGACGTGCAGATTCTGTTGAAAGAAGATTATTCAGGGATCAGATTTCTTGCTCTGTTCATCTGCCTGATTTAGGAGCATCATCTCTCCAAAAACGTCCAGACCAGGATTAATTATACTGATATGACAGGGAGCATACCGTGATTATGACTGGTTAATGCAATGGAGGTCAGAGACTATTTTATGACTAGTCGTAGGATATTTAGAACAAGAGCTGGGAAAAATATGAAAAAATAAGAAATCTAATTTGTTCAGTTAGAAAAATCTGTCTATGAGCTGTTTTCTGATACGGCAAAATGAAAAAGATACACCTTTAAACCAACACTAGCTAGTTAGCTCTGTTTATTCATCTTGACAGACTTTGTCCCGTTATGGTAGAAGAATGGAGAAAACAAATTAATGTTGTTGAAACTGTAAGCACACCCTCTCGAGCTTAATTACAGCATCATAATCATAAACTTTTTTTACAGGAAGTTATTGTGACTAAACATTATTATAATAATTGTAATCCTGTTCTTCTCTTATGTATTAGGCACTTTTTTGGATGATTTAATTCTATATTAATTAATAATAAATAATTTTATTTAGTACATCTTTCAAAAAAACTCAAGGACATTTTACATTGCAAATAAGAAAATACAAAGATATGAAGCATTTGGCTATGACATACAGTATATATATAAAACAAGCACGCTGGAATGAGTTGACGCCACAGAGAATCCATCATCCACGCATTAGTGTGATTCTCTCTCTCTCTCTCTCTCTCTCTCTCTCTCTCTCTCTCTCTCTCTCTCTCTCTCTCTCTGTGTGTGTGGCTGTGTCTGAATACCCCTACTTGAATTACCTTACTCATGCCTTGGGATGTAACAATTCCCACCCCACCCTCCGCCACCAGGATGGGTGGCTAAATGCAATGATGTTGAAGCTATGCATTCCAAGTCAAGCGTTCAAAATGGTTCTAAATGGTGGTAGAGCTAGACAAAGAGATACAAACAGTTGTAGCAGCACTGGTTGATTAAAGGCTGTCGATTAGTTTTCTAAAATAACAAGAAGTCTACCCCCAGTAGGACGCAGTGACTGTTTACATTCCCCAGTGCAGTGTGTCCAGACCAATACTAAAGTATTTTGATACAACATATGAAGCCATTTTCAAAAACCTACCAAAATAGTATTTTGTATTTTAAATACGTATTTCAAATACAGTACATGTATCATAAATACTGCCCATCCCTGGATGGATGGACACATTATCAGGACATTTCATAATAACACTTTAAGATCTCATAACTTAATGGGTTGGAGCTGGTCTTTTCCATAGGTCACGCTAAGCCTTATATTCTACCACACTAGCATTAGCCCTAAATGCACCTCTGCCATGTGCTTTAGACCGTGTCTTCAAGCAAAAGCACAGGTGCTGTGAGCATCCACTAAACCCATTTTCTTCAGCTCGGATGTAGTTTTAAAAAGACCACATATCTGGCGAGCACACCAGGGTCTCGTAGGGGATCATTGTCTCTACGTAGAGCTCACTGTGGGCTCAGGCACGTCTTTTTGATATCTCCCACCGAGCCGTTTGCTGGCAGCGCCCCAGGAGAGCCATCAGATGAGCTCGTGAGACCCCTGTCTTCAACCTCTCGTTACCCGACATGATTTTAACAGTCTCTCTTTGACAAGCAGCCATCTAGAGCTTCCTTAAGGACTATGCCAGTTCCAGACGGTGCTTGCGTTTATCTCTACCTGGAACAGCCCACTCTTTTGTGTGAGGAGTCACATTTGACAGTATTCCAACTGATTCCCGGATGAAAAATATGAAAGGTTTTCGAATAGCTATTTAATTAAACTATATATGTAAATAGATCCTCTTCTTGCAGAAGATGCAAGTATTACAGATAATACGATAAAATAAAGGCATAATTGTCTACATTATGATTTATAAAGTATTGTCTTTGACTCTTACCTCTTTAAAATATTTAGACATGTCGACATATCCGTCTACATGTCTAACGTATCTTAGAGGGTGTATTGGTACAGTATTTATTGCATAAGCCACAGTTGCAGAGGTAAGCCTCTGCATTTGTTAGTCGCTTACACAACTCCAGGTTAAATAATAAGCAGTACATTCTTATGTGTGTGTGAAAATTAATACAAGACCAAAGGGAAAATAATATACTGTAACAGCTGCAAGCAGATGGGAAAAGTGACATTTCTGTTCTGTATCATATTTCTCCACGTACTAACTATGACTCTTTCTAGCCCTCTCTCTCTTTCATTCTCTCTCTCTTTCTCTCACCCCTCTCTTTCATACACACGCACACGCACACACACGCACACACACACACACACACACACACACACCTAGCTTTCCCGGGGGAGCTCGAGGCTGGTCCATTGACTGACTAGAAGCCAGTTTCGGTCTGATATGCACCACAGCCAGACTGCTAAACTCTCTAAGGGCCATCTCTGCTGTACAGCACAACTCAGTAGAAAGTGTCAGCAAGCTGCAGCCAAAGGACAGTTTTACATACAATATCTGCTTTTCAAAGTGCTGTAGACCTAACCAGTCTTTTACGATATATCGACCTAACAGAGGGTCAATTACAGCTGAGGAATGAAGAGACAATAGTGTGTGGAATTAAATGTTTAGTTTTTTTTTTACTTACAATTGGTTACATGTTTTTCTCTATATTGTGTTCACATTTTTAAAAGTTCACACATTCCTCCACATAGTCTGCTGTGATTTTCCATTGCTTTGGTGCAAAATACATTTGGTGGCTACATCTTTCAAAATTCTTGAATTACATGTTTCATTGAAACTCAAACTCCACCTAAACTATACAGTATATACATTACTGTATAGTGTAGTGTAATGTACTTACATATACATACTGTACTGATATATATGAAAAACATTTGCTGAATTGACACAATCACACAGGAAGCACTGTACTGCCTTTTTTTGTAGCGTATTCTGCAAAAAAGAGCAGTTTGGAGCGTTTAAAAATATATATATATATATATCCTCTAGCACTGTGTGTGTGTGTGTGTAAGTAGAACTGGCTTAGCCAGCTAGCTAGCTCTGCTAAAACTTTTATAGTTTATTATAGTTTATAGTTTAACGTTACAAGCAAACAAAACAAAAAACAAACAAAAAAATTAGATCCAGCAAATCTCTTAGTTAAACTAATATTGTGTTAGTGAAACAGTTTTAGATTAGATATTTATTAAACATAGCTAATATACACCTACTGGGATCAAGCGACAGCCTCTACTCGTGAATGCGGTATTCTAGTAACAGTAAACACTTTTCACATAATTCGATTGGATAACAGATGACGTCGGGCGCATTTCTGCTCAGAGTTGAAATGTTTTCAACTCGAGGCACTCAGAGCGCTTCTTTTAAAATGCATGGCACAGCCATCGTCTTTAAAGCGAGGCGCCTCTCAGTGTATAAAGAGCATCCTGTGTGATCGGGGCCTAAGACCGGTATGTTTGAATGAAAGATCAGATCCCTGATGCCCAGATGATTTTAGATGTGCTGTCACTGCCTATTACGGGCAATACGATCAGATTACAGGTCTAATGACATCAGCGTGATCCTCTGCCATACATCCACTTGAATGTCAATGGTGCTCATCTAACAGAACAATACACTTCTCTGTACAAAGCAGACCATTGATGATGGTTCAAAGCTCTTCACCAAGCGTCGAGGTGTCCTTGAGCAAGGCACCTAACCTTAACTGCTCCAGGTGGTCAGGTGGCCATTGTGTCGAATGTGTGAATGTGAGGCTAAACGGTACACCATTTTGATTGGCTGGAAGGTTTGAAAAGTGCTATATAAATGCTGTCCATTTACCATATATATTGGGAATTAGGGAGTAGTTCCAGTTAAGCAAAGATTGTGAAAATATATTGCACCACCTTTCATTAGCTTAGCTAATGCTCATTAGCTAAGCTTTGTTAACATTCTCTCTGCACACTGTTATCAGCACAAAAGGTCCTCCGGCGGCCTACTGGGAATACTGGAATGTGTGTGAAAGAGAGAGAGAGAGAAATAGTGTGATGGTGTGATAGAGAGAAGGAGAGACAGAGAGCAAAAACAAGCTGAAACGAGGAAAGGCGATGATGATAACACGAGAGAAGGGAGGAGAGCGGAGGAGGGAACATGACTGTCTGGAACGTGAGAGTATTTATAGATCTCTCTCTGTGCTAAATTTGGACATCAGCAGGTTTAAAAAACACGCGACCGCGTGTCTGAAAATAGGGGGCCTCAATAATTTCACTTGTGTCACGGTTTGCTCTGAAAAATCCTGTGAAATAATGTTGCATATACAGTATATTAGTTATGAGCTTATGCTTAAAACAAGCAAATTTGGCTGCCAGTGCAGTAAGTGAAATTCACTTGATAAGATTTCTTAAACTGAGTGCACATTTTCTTAAATTACGTCACTAGATAAGCCATTTATATTAGAAACAAGACCAACTAGATTTTAAATATAAAAACAATATTATCACACTTAGATATAGAATAAGAATGTATATAGATATATATTCTTCTTACTTTATTTTCTGTGTTACACAATACTGTCTCTGCGATGCACATAATGTCTTGAATAATAGGCTACACTACATCGATGCCGGTACTGATTAATGCGGTAACAATATCTCAGGACATGTAAAGCCATATTTTTCCATCACAATACACACCTCTGAAAATTTACTGAGATACAGTATTATTAGTAGTATGTGCATGTTAAACATCTGCAATGACAAAATTACATTTCTGCAGAAAACATCTATCACTAACAACTTAACAACAGAACTATCTTGTGGGGTGTTGTTGAATTTTGCAGACTTGAGTGTTATTTCGATGGCCACATTTTTCCATTATAGTCTACAGTGAGCAGTGAGTAATTACAAGTTACGCTCAAAATTATTAAGACTCAAAATTATTAAGAATTAAAATTATTACATTATTAATAATAATTACACATTATTAATTAAAGTGCAACTGCATCCCAGCTCCGAGCCTGACTCAACCTACAACTTTGAAAAATTTGTCAAGGAGCTGAGTGAGGGGAGGGGCTGAGTGGGGGACCCACATTAACGGTAACACTTTCATTTGATGACGTATGAGTGTACTAAGCGTACCGATGAAAACCAGCCAGGTCCTGGGGTGACTTAACGGATATGACATGTAGTTCTGTTTTCACCACTGACGTGCATGTCTCATCACATATCAATTATATTACTTAGTTTACAGCTCAGAAAACTCATATTAGGCTGCTGTTACACTTTAATCAGGTCAAATTTAAAACAGAAATATAATTATGGTCTTATAAGATGACACCCATTTTATTTTGGGGATCACTTCTGTTAAACACAACAAAAATGTTTTTTTATTTATATATCTAATTTTCAATTGACATTTATTTAACTAGGCAAAATCATTTGAGAAGAAATTCTTATTTAACGTCTAATATTACTAGCCCATACTATATAGACAGAGGAGCACATTACCGAGTCTGCAAGGTGTTTGTTTAGCATATCGAAGGGGACAAATGTTCATTCACACTCAGAGGACGGCCCAGATCCTCATTATGAACCAGAGTCACCCCAATCATATGCTGTTCACCCTGCTATCATCTGGCATATGGTGCAGCTTGCAGAGCCGAACCAACAGGTAGAGAAACCATTTCCTCCCGTAAGCTATTAGTCTGTTGAACATCTGACGGAGCTACACACACACACAAACACATAATGTTAATTAATATTCACTTCCTATATTCAGTACTATATGTACCTATATTCCATCTATCAAAAGGCCATTGGCCCAATAATAACACAGAGCCAAAAATATTCCAGCTACCAGTTCATGCCTGCTATGACCTACAATAGCCTTCTATTAGACCATTTGCAGCCGTTTCTCAGTTCTTTTCTCCTCCACAGGACCTTGGCTGCACATCACAATAGATTAGCATGATTGACTGCATTCTGTATGACACCTCCTGGCCAATGTACCTACTGGTAGTGAACTGTCTGTGCTACTCAAGACACAGTACAGTAAGGGCTGCGATCAACCCCAGGTCAGTAGACAGCAAACTCATTTATCACAAACATCCCAGATCCATCCACGTTTCCCTGCGAAAGAAACATGTCGTCCATGATATTGGTTGGGTTGACAAAGCCTGCAGATCTCTGATGTCAAAGCCCTTGCTACCACCACACAAGCTACACAGATGTTTATTGCATACTCTAGCAGAGTCAACATTTACTTGGCGTAAAGTCTGGGATACAGCGACAGGAGAGGTATTTTTATTGACATGCATGACAACCAACTATGTAACTCAATGACCAAGTCGGACGTGACACTTATAGAAAGGAATCTTATAGAAAGGAAACTCAAGAACAAGTCTCTGGCTGTTTGCAGGTCTTGTAAATCAGTAGGCTATGGTTACTAAATTAATGTAAAACTGAAATTAATAAATAAAGCACTGCAATAGCACCACATTGAAATATGATTGACAATGCTAATTGCCAAAGTAAATGGACAGTACCACTTCCTGAAAGCGTTGTTAATTGACCTTTCTCAAGCCCCGCCCCTTTTTGCATGTCCTCCAATAACAGTTGAGCATCTTTTGAATCTGACAAAACCTTCCGTCAACTGTTTGTTTTGCTGTAACAGCTTTCTATGGTGTTTTGTCCCACCTAGTTACAGTAACTAGGTAGGACAATCTAAAATCTAAAATCTTTCATACCACGCTGCCTCGTTTCCTTGCCCTGTTGAACTTAGCAGTTACACCCAGCATGCGTTTGAGCTCTGAGCCTGACCCCACCTTTAAAGTGTACCTGCATCCAGCTCTGAGCCTGACCCCACCTTTAAAGTGTAACTGCACCCCAGCTCTGAGCCTGACCCCACCTTTATAGTGTAACTCCACCCCAGCTCTGAGCCTGACTCCACCTTTAAAGTGTAGCTGCATCCCAGCTCTAAGCCTGACCCCACCTTTATAGTGTAACTCCACCCCAGCTCTGAGCCTGACTCCACCTTTAAAGTGTAGCTGCATCCCAGCTCTAAGCCTGACTCCACCTTTAAAGTATACCTGCTCCCCAGCTCTGAGCCTGACCCCACCTTTAAAGTATACCTGCTCCCCAGCTCTGAGCCTGACTACACCTTTAAAGTGTGACTGCACCCCAGCTCTGAGCCTGACTCCACCTTTAAAGTATACCTGCTCCCCAGCTCTGAGGCTGACTCCACCTTTAAAGTGTGACTGCACCCCAGCTCTGAGCCTGACTCCACCTTTAAAGTGTACCTGCACAGACCATCGCCCTCAGAAAATTATCCTCCATTCCATCCTGCCTCGCTAACAAAACTACATCCATTTGCAGCCCTGTGGGGTCAGCCACATACGCGTCCTTGCTGTTGGTTAAGGCTGGGAATTAGCAGTCAAAGTTCAGCTGTGTTGAACTCTAGACAAAGTAGAGATGCAATTTTGTTTTGCCACAGGAAGCAAAGGTTTTCTTCGCTCCTTCGCTCGCATAGAATGGAAGTGAACGGGCTCCCCAGCTCTGGGCCTGACTCCACCCACTACACAACTTTTAAAAATGCGTACAGGGGCTGAGTGAAGGGAGGGGCTGAACCTTCAGCAGAGTTAGTCATTCTTGAGAACGCTTGCTAACTTACAGCTCAATTAGAAACCAACTCCATCAGAAGCTCCGCCCCCACACACACTAAAACACATTGCGAAGCCAAGGGCATTGTTATTTGTGAGCGATGTTCGCCACTTTCTTTATGTTCCTATCTACGGAGCCAGGGCTGTGGTAAAGTACCAGATAATGTGTTCAACACGCACTGAGAACGTTAAGCTAGCAGAATACGAGAGATTTTTTATGAATTTGACTAAATGTGTATTAGCTTACGATAGCTGACTATACCCTCCACAAGCTCCAGGAATCACACCAGGGCTCGCTCCATTGCTTCATTTCCCCTCTCTACATCTCTGCATACGGCCGCTTTCATAACCTGAATTCTCTAACTCCTTCATCTCCCTCCTTTGTGATTCTCTCCTAGCTACCTTTCTCTCCTGAGCTTCCAGTAGCTGACGTGGAGGTCAACAACAAAGGCTGTACCTTCTATAGAATCTTCGATAGCAGGGTCTCCTGGTCCTGGAGGCCCCCACGGCCATGCTCCAACACATCTTATTCCGACCCCCTGCTTTGAGAACCACTGCCATAGACAAGACCTGTCTGAGACCCATTCAAAATGCTGCAGTAAATCTTGTGTTCAAACAACCCTACTGTAGTTATGAGAAGTGTAATTTACCATGGATAGTATGAACCAGAAATCAAGCGGCCCGATTGTGCTGTTTGTTTACACTAGAAGTCACTCATGCTGGCAGCTTCATGCAGGTGATACCACACTGTTGCTTAGCAGAGCAACAGTTACAATAAATAGCAGTGATTAACCAAAGAAACTGAATATTATATAAGCTACAGTAGCAGTCTATTGTAGCTCCTCTAGTGTCTGGATGGTTTTACTTGAATGCGTTTCCCTCCTGCTTGGTGTAATTTTAGAAAGTGGTTCTCTGAATACAGCAAGCAATTAAGAAAAAGTTAATTTTACCAACAAAAACAACAACAACAAGATATACACATATTGTGTGGGGAAATAAAAAAATAAAAAATGTAATTAAATCGTGGCTTTCCATCACTTGGGATGGGACATGATATGAGGCATATAAACTCATCTGTGAAGCACAGTGGATGAAGTGTTATGGCCTGGGCTTGCATGGCTGCTTCTGGAATGGCCGTACTAATATTTATTGATGATGTAACTCATGATGTATTCAGTATTATATCACCTCACTGTATATAGAAGTGCACCCAAACTAACTGGGAGGAACTTCAGACAGTGACACAAAGCACTTTGCCAGCACAACAAATGCCAGAATAGTTAAAGCATCATAGAACAAGAATGCAAATACTGTATTATACCATTTGATTATATACATGGGTTGAACGTCTGATGCAGTTATTACAAGCAAGGGGTATGCAATCAAATGTCAAGTGCTATTTGCTTTAATTCATAAAAATAAAAATAATTTTTTTTTTTAATCTGTTCACTTTTGCTGGCCTGGGCTTGCTACATATTTTGATAAATAAAAAAACTAAAGTCAATTTTATTTAAAAAGCCCTTAATGACATTGCCGTCTCAAAGTGCTGTACAGCCTACATTTCATATGGAAAGAAACAACAATAAAACAATAAAAGCATGTCTCAATTAGAAGCCTGGGACAATTTTTTCACAGCAAAGGCGGATCATTGAATCTCAAAATAGTTCCTGGAAGTTTTCGCAAATACTAAAAGTACCTGATAAATTAAGATTGTAAATGTAAGTCGATACATTTATTGAATACTAATTACCAAAAATTGCACTTATGTATCTGTATTTTACCCATCAAGCACTTCCTGGAACTGCTTCCTGGAGCTGCGGGAGTATGGGGTGAGCAAGAGCTGTGTACGGATTCCCGGCAGTAAATCTGACTAGTTTCACCTCACTAATTGTTTGCTTAAAGATTTTACAAGGTATACAGACACTTCTGCATTTATTGCCAACGAGCTGTAAAGTTTTAATGTTATTTTTATCTAATGTGATTGGACGTTTGTCAACGCTGTCTTTCATGTTAACACCCACAAGTAGTAGAACCATGAATGCGTGACTGAGAAGATTACAACTTCAAGTGGTAATCAAAATCAAAGACATTTTTGTAATTTCCTTTAAAATAAACATGCTTTCACAAGTTATTCACTGGCCTAATTTACAAATTCCGCAGTGATTGAGGACGGCATTCCACCCAGGGCCGAGGCCATCATGAGAAACCCACTCCCAAAACGGTGCCTGCCTCCCAAATTATTTTTCTCTGAAGCATTCACTGGTCATTACACCTTCATCTCCAGGTTGTCAGATTTTTTCAGAGAATAATAATGATACAGGATGGGAAGGATACAATTACATCAAACACTGCAGAATGTGTGGCATTCTGATTGCTTGCATATATATACATTTTTATATTACTTGTAGGTAATGCAAATGTTTGCTGCCCATTCTGCATCTGTTGCATCCTAAACGTATACCTTCCTGCCAGAGTTTGTTCCACCTTTCTTAGCGAGGTTTTTCTTGCCGATGGGAGGATAAGGTACGTTGTTTATTTCCACGTGAAACGTGGATATGTGCAGCCCAGAGATGGCAAAGGAATAAGGACTATAAACAAACTGTACACATCACTGTATAAAAAAAGGAAACAAAAATATAATAATGTCACGCTGGAAAATCTGATATAAAAGATTCCCAGAACTTTAAAAATTAAGCTTTATTAACACTTTCACTTTTTACATTGACACCATTTTGAAAATCATGTTCTCATCAATGATTGTAACTCGATACTCGCGATAAATACAACATATCATAGTTTAGTGTTTGTTTTTTAATATAAAAAAAAAACAAAATTTTCAGCTTTTAGGTCATAAATCATCCTCAGTTCATACATGGGCTGGGCAGATTTACCCAGCAGCATCCGGTATATCAGTTTATCCACTTTCTAAGCAGCCTTCCTTGAAACCAAAGCTAAACAGTAAAAAAATATGTAACATAATCATAAAAAACATCATAACTATAAGTAAAAAATGTATGATGAATGCACATTCTTTGCCCTTATGGAACACAAATTACCCATGTGAACCGAGTCACTTGTTAATGTCTTATTTTTTAATTTTACTAAAATTAACTTCATAAAAATTGTAGCATTTCTCCTGTATTGAGTATGCATGTTCACTGTTGTGTTCCTTGCTCATGATATGAATTAAAAATGCATAGAGAAAGTGGTGTTGATTCTCATCATTACTAAGAGTACATTTTAAACCTGTAAGCTGCATAAGTACTGTTAGTATTGTGCTTATATACTGTACGATTGGGGTTTGTGTGGTTTTATGCCACCATTGTAGACTTTGAAACCTTAAAGGTTCCTCGATTTATGCCCGTAACGGATCCTTTTCACAGCGGTGTCAAAACTTTTTTGAAGTATTATAAAAACAGCTATTTTGGTTTGTGAGTGTGTGCCCTTCTCACATCTCTCTACTCCTCCCCTACAGCTCAACATATTGTCTACCCCTCCCACTACAGCCAAGCCCTCTTTTATGGACAGTTGGCATGGACATTTGAAGTTGTAGAGGTACTATATTTGAGAAGTGTAACTTTAATTACTCAAAACAAACCCTGTGTGCTGACTGGCACTACCCCATTTGCTGACAACTAATGTAGATAAGAGAGTGTATACCCCACCCCACCCTGGAGGTTTCTCACAGCATGGTTTTGTTTTTATGTCTGTTGGTGTGTTTCTTTTTAGCTTGTTTTGTAGCAAAATCTACACTTTGTTTACTTTGTCTTCTTATCGCGTCAAACTAAAAAACATCAAATGTCTGGAATGCCCATTAAGAATGGGAGGCTTTTACCGTTAATAAACTGGAATAGATAATACATGAAAAATGTAGGATCCACCTTATATGTCATGTCAAAATGATTGACATGATTTATTGCTATACAGTATAATTCCTTCTATAACTCTACAGCAAAACCTGGTTAAAAAAAGAAGAATATTACTATTTGCTTTTATCCGAATGGAATTCATGGTGCAAAAAAAAAAATATATAAATACATTTCTTGGTACCTCTGCTTTCAAATGCATATTGCAGTAGAGGAGATAGGCATCCTGAGGTGTACTGAACAGTATCAGTAGTTTTGAATGGCACTCAACATGTAGATAACACAGTTGTTCTAGTCAACGTTTGCGTTTTTTGGTCTTTTCTTTATTTTTTTGTTTATGTTCAATCTGACACGCTGTACCATTTTGATCACCACTTTTGCTGCAGTGAGTTATTTGAGGCTTCAACATAGTGGCGCTGTGTGAATTACAGAATGTGTGGCGAGGCGGGGGATGTGATTGGTGGAGGGGAATAAAAAGACAGAGCCAAAAGGCACCGCGTGTCACAGTGTTTGTGTGTGCTCGTTGTTGTTGAGTCCTGGCGACGGCTTGCTCCTCCCCTCGGTCCCACCCCGCGACGTCTCCTGGAAGAAGAGGTGGGGCTTCCACAGGGACATCACAATCCGCTTGTACTCCTTGCGGAAGTTCTGGTTAAGCAGGCCGTAGATGATGGCGTTGAGGCAACTGTTGAAGTAAGCCATGAAGTAGCTGACCACAAACAGCCACTCGGGGATGCGCGGAGCCACCACCTCCGGCGTAATGGCCACGGCTAGCCCGATGAAGTTCAGCGGAGCCCAGCAGATGGCGAACAACACGAACACCACAAACATAGTGATGAAGTTCCTCAGGTCGCTGGGCTTGATCCGGGGGCGCACCTCCGACTTGACCTTGCGCCTCACCTGGATAACCAGTATCCATATGCGAAGGTAGCAGAAGGTTACCACGGTGATGGGCACGAAGAAGTGGATGACGACCACGGCGATGGTGTAGGATGTGCTCACCGTCTGGGCGAACGTGCACGAGTAGATGCGAGCGTCGTACTGGAGAGAGCCGACGAAGAAGTTGGGTACGATAGCCACCGCCGTCAGAGCCCAGATGAGCGCCACGAGCAGCAGAGTGTTACGGTGGCTGTACAGCTTGTCGTAGGCAAAGCTGTGGCAGATGTAACAGTAGCGGTTGATGGCGATGCCAGTGATGTTGAAGATGGAGCCAATGACGCTGACGCCCATTAGGAAACCGCTCACCTGAGAACAAACGGAGGGAGAGATTGACATGTATTTGTTTTTTTTCTTATACCTTTTATATTAATAGGAACGTCCTATTGAGTTGTCATATATTTTACAAGTGAGACCTGGCCAAGAAAACAGCTCAGTTAAGACATTACAAAAAGTATATTGATTAAAATAAAATAAATACGTGAATACAATAAGCATAGTAGTAAAATACCAGCAGAGAGATATTTTGTAGGTAACGAACAATGGCTGGTTACATACAGTACGTGTGCATATAATAATAAATAATAATAATAATAATAATCCATTACTACAACTTTCAATACCAATCAATCAGACCCATATCAGTCAGAAAAGTGTGGTAGGTTACCTTCAGAATGTAATCCGTTACAGTTACTACCAGACTAAAATGATAATCGGTAACAAACCTTTTTTAGTACCTACATTTTAATGAAATAATCTGATTACTTTTGGTTAGTTATCGATTACTTCACACCAAAAACAATTTATTTGCAAAACCATCTAAAACAGAGGGTCTTCAACAGGGGGTCTCGGACCCTTACGGGGTCCTCAGAGTTAATGCATGAGGTCCTCCTAATTATTTGATCGCAAACTTATTATCTTAGAAAAATTGTAATATCAGAAAATGCACACAAACACAGCCTGCTGTTGTTTTTGCTGAGATTACAGTCTGGAGACGCTGTTCGCAATTAGTGTTATCACAGCCAACCTGGCGGATGGGGTATAGTGAGATGACGTTGAGCTAGATGAGGTGATCAAAACAGTTGTAGCAATGCCGATTGGTCAAATGCTGTCCAAACTAATCAGAGGTTTATGCCCTGTAGGAGGCGATGACTTAACACTTCCCGATGGAGCATGGCCATTCGTCTTCTTTATAACTGCCAAGCATAAATCAATGTAGCCAATGGTGTGGTTGCACTGACGGAAGCCAACACATATGTAGTATGAAAAACAGCTTTTTAAACCTTATTTTGGGACAAAAGTCACCAAACATTATAAGATGTTTTAATCAGATTTGACTATGACTTTGATTGTATTCATGCAGTTTATATGTGCTGGGGACATATTGAAAGATCAGTTATGGCCCTCTCCCCATTCATTTCAATACAGTCTTCCTAATAACTGCCCCGAATACATTTCAAAGATGGCTGCATAGTGGCAATACTTTGCAGTATCTTACCTTGCACTGTGTTTCACCCAGCGACCAGCCATCGTGGAAGATGGCATACAGCACCAGTGGATAAGGGTAGAAGGCTACCACCAGGTCTGCAAACGCCAGGCTCACCACAAACACATTCCCTTCACAAGACAGGAATTTAAAGAAAAGAGAAAATCACAAGATCATGAATCAAAGGAAATAATGACCAATAATATACAATGAGCATAAAGACGTCACTTAAGACGCATGCAAATGTTATCTGCTTATTCACTAAGTGTATATACGCCATTATTTCAAACTCCTCCTGTTACCCATCAGATGAGTACATTAATAATAATAATCTATATAGTAATACTGTGTTCAAAAATCTGAAAGGAATTTCAAGTGGAGTGAAAACCCATTAAATGCTATTGAAAAATAAGTGCACTTAACAGGAATCCATATGGGAGAATTTCATGGCCAAGTCTGTTTTGTTGTCAAATTGCTAAATGGTTAGCCATGAGGCTCCACGCTGGTTGCTGGACTAAATAGATAAGATACTTGTTCTCTAAAGGCTATCACCGCGTGAAGTCACTCCCACTGTACGGGGACAATGAAGATGTTTTTCCATTTCACCCAGGTGTTTTGTTATTTACATTACTATCGATTGTGCTCCCATTCCTAATACTAAATATTCAATCAATTACTGTTCAGTCTGAAACCTTTTCCATATAAACTGCAGTCTCCATTTGACCTTATGATAGTTTTTAGCATACTGTAAAAAGAGGTGTCAAGCAGCACACATGCATTGAACTTTCGACGTCAAACCACCATGTAAACTACAAGGCTTATATATTCAATACCTAGCAATCACTTACTAGCATCTAATAATGCATTGTGGAAGTGTGGCCCATTCCCTGCTAACACTTGAAAGATTCAGATTTTATATTGACTCATACCATACATACAAGTCTGGCAATATATAATAATGTTCTTATTCTGGAAGTAGGAATAAATCCTTTCATAAACTTTTTCCCTTGTCTTCAAACAACTTGTAGTCTACTTTCAAGTTGAAAGAAAAGTAAATATTCTTTCATTAAATGGATAAGGGAAGGGACAGGCTGTGTGATTTGCAACAGGGAATTTAACACAACTGTTGAAGAACGGCTCACATTGTGTGCTTTTCAGCCGTGTCTTTATCTTAGCAATCCCTCTCAGTCCCTGCCGTGTGACAGACTGGAGAATAGAGCGAGGTGCTGCTCAATGTGCTGCCTATGGTACTACGGTCATATCCTCTTAAATGCTCTCAGGCATACACTGCAAAAAATAGCTCTTCAAAAATAAGTAAATAAATGATGAATACAAGGTCATATTTGCTCATAATAAGTAAATAAATCTGCCAATGGAACAAGTGAAAATTTGCTTGTAAGATTTCTTGAAATAAGACATTATATCTGGATAGATAAGCTCTTGTTAGGTAATTGTGTCTTATATTAAGTTTAGTTAGATTTTTTGTGTAGAGTAGAAGAGCTTTTTGGTGCCGCGCTTCACGCTTGACCCCGATATGAATAGCGCCAGCACGGCGCATGATGGCGCTGGGGGAACTCCGAAACCCAAGCGGCTTGCGCATGCATGCGTGCGTGCATCTGAAAGTGTGTACTCCTTCCTTGGTCCAAAAACACACACATATTTGCACAGAGGATGGCTTGTGCTGCTTTGAGGAGAGACCAAGGGAATGCAGGGGGAGTTGTGCAGGAGAGGCAACAAGCTCATTATCTTGTGTTCTACTTGCATATTGATGCGGAGAGCGATGTCCGGATGGGAGACCTGTTATGGTTTTTCATGTTTATCATGCTCAGTATGTTGCCTTTACATTATGACAGGAGACGGTATGTAGACAATGTTGTTTCCACTGTGTTCCAACAGAGGACCATCAGGGATGAATAAAACACATGCTCCACTAACAATTAGGCCTTCCTAATAACAGATAACCTGATGAGGTACAGGTCCATGCTGTACGTAAGAGGTAAAATTTTGATTTACTAATGTTATTTATTTCAAAGCATCTCAACATTCTTTCTTCTGCCATTGGAGTTGCACAGTGCGCATGGGTCAAAGTGTGCGTGGAGGACCGCACATTCTCCCGTCAAGTTTTTAAAGATCACAATGCAGGTTTCCAGCCCGTTTTGTACATCTTGAATTTAGACATTTTTTCAAGATGTACCCGTCTACTTCTTCTTGCCAGCCAAAAGCTTATTTTTACCCGGCCAAATAAGGTAATTGATGAGGCTGACTTGTGCACACTGAGCAGCACAATACATTGGCCTCAAAAACAAAAACACCTTCCTCCAACAACTCCCTAAAACTGCAGAACCACTTTTCGTATTAAAACCAAAAAGGTGTTTGAATTTTTCCTCTGTGCTACAAAAGGGACAACTGCTAGCTGCCAAGGAATTGACATGTCTGTTAGTAGCCAAGGCCCCATGCTTTTCTCTGGGAGCCTTGTACAGGGACCTCCAGCTAGTAAGTGGTAAGTAACTAGTAACTTATTACAATTCCTGAGTAACACTGGTCATCGGTTCATCAAGTGCAGCTGAATAAATAGCTTCTTTAACTGGAAGCCTTAGTATGGATGACCCTGTGGGTCACTGCATGTTGACATTTACAAACAAAAATTGTAAACAAATAAAAATAAATAATTTCTCAAATAAAAGGTGATAACCGATGTACTTAATTAGCCTGGTAACATAATAACAAGATCCAAAATCGTCGTGAACAGGGGCTGGACACACTCCATTGGTGATTGCTTAAAGTCTTGGCATCCTACCTGGGGATCATTTTTAAACTCCTGTACAGCATTTTTAACCAACTGGAGCAGCTGCAACTGTTTGTACAGCTTCATCTAGCTCTACCCCCAGTTCAGAACAAATGCTTGATGCACTTAACCAAGCCCACTTGTCACCGATTGGTCCGCCAGCACGGAGGTTGCCAAAGGTGCACACACACGCGTGAATATATACAGTATACTGTATTCACCTCCCATTCAATCTGAGCGAAAGTGCGAATAAATAACTCCCATTCACTTCCATTCTATCTGAGCAAAAGTGTGAATAAATCATTTGTTTCCTGTGGCTAAGCAATTTTACATCTTCATTTCGTCTAGAGTTCAACCCTTACAAACTTGACCTATACGCAGCCTCAACCAACAGCAATGTGTGGTCCCCACAGGGCTGCAATTGGCCATAGTTTTCTTAGCGAGCCAGGATGGAATGGAGGAGGCTTTGGTTATGAATTTCACATCGGAAGGCGCCTGGCCAGTTTTTCATTTGCGTATGTGTGACCGCTAAAGTGAACAGGCTTTCCAGACTATAATCTCAGCGATCATTGAGCTGAAAGCAATATTGGCTTGAAGCTAGGAGAGGGGTAGAGAAGATGAACAGAGGGAGGAGAATAGAGGAATTCCAGCCAATCAGCATAGTGAATTTCAAACCTAAACCTTTGTAACTCTTAACAAGTGTAATTCCAGAAAGAAAAATCAACATTTTAATTTTGTATAGTATTCTATTACACATTAAATTCTATCTGAAAGGCACGTCCTGTGAGATCTAGGCCTAAATCTGCCATGTCTCGTGTATCGTGTCATGTACTCGATCCCATGCAGAACAATCTGGGACACATTGAGTATATTCAGTAGATCACTCAACCATATACAGTACATTCAATCCATATAGAGTTGTGGAAGTGCTATCTTTGCTCTATTGTGTGCTACATAAATACAATGCAACCATTTTGGATTGTTTGTGTTGCTCTGGGTTACGTACGGTATAAGAGGTACTCTCAGATTCCTCTGAAAATACTCAGGTGTGTGTGTGTGTGTGTGTGTATGTGCACATTTATGCACACTTGTGTTAGTTCATCTGTCAGCACTTTAGCTCACCGGCATTAAAATACTGTATCAGAACATCCTCTAAATTACTTTTCCTGTACTGTACTATACTGTATGCTTGACTTCATATAGTCTGCAGTGGACCTTGCCGTATGTACTGTCCAGATCCCCACCTCCAACACATCTGAGAACTGTCTTTGCTGGAAATAATGTGAAAGCGGGCATGGTTAGAGACTAGGGATGGCACGATCCTGTTGTTTAAATCCCGATACTGATAGATACCGGCACTTTGGGTATCGGCCGATACCGAGTACTGATCCGATTCCAGTGTTAATAAAGTTTTACGTTAAGTTGCAAAGTAAATTGCAGCCACTCTATTTTAGAACTTAGATGCATTTTATAAACCTGCTGCTGATAGTGTGGCCTGGGTAGGTTAGACATGGATGATGCTTGACAGTAGACCTATGCAGTGAGAATCAGTCTGGAAATCGAACCTACCGAATTGAACTGACCAATCAGTGTCATATTGACAGCTATAGGGGTGTGGTTTAGGTTTGCCGACAGCGAAAACGACCAGATGGCTTATCCAATCAACTGCCAAGTATATTACATGAAAGTACCTGCGCTTTACAGTTTCAATGTACGGCTCCCCAGATGGACGTGTGACTAACAATCCATCTGGCATATCAGGTGAAGTTAGAGGTCAGCCTCCAACTGTCTAGTGCTGAACCATTATCTGCCCTTGTGTCCCACAATGCCCCACCAATATATGGTGCAGAGAGAGAGAGAGAGAGAGAGAGGGGGAGAGAGAGAAAGGGAGGGAGAATAGGAAGGGATGTGGAATGGATGTGTGCTGCCCTCCTGACATCTATGCGGCAAGTCCACACAACAGAAGTGGTTCCTATCGTCCCGACCCCCAATACAAACTTGCAGAAAGTCTCTCTCTCTCTCTCTCTCTAACGCACGCACACACGGCGTGGCGCATTGGAAAACACTGCACAGCTAACAGTAACCTAGCACCCCGGGTTTCTCTCCACAAGCTAATTAAATTACTGGCTGTATTTTTCAGCTCGTCTCCGCAAGGTGACACCGGCACCAGGGCTTCATGTCAGGTAACCTCTTAACACGCCACATTCATCTTTTAATTTCCTCTCCTGCCGCCAGGTCGTATAGTTTAAGAGACACACCACTTAATTAGAACCACTCGGTGTGCTTCGACAAAGTGGCCAGTCACAATGTCGCGGGCCGAAGGGCAAGTTATGGTCACACATACACAAATGAATGAAGCACCGGACATACGATGGACTGCTGCCTTCCGGTCCAAAATTCATGTCTTACCAGGGGGAATGTGGCCAGTGCAGAAGGTGACACACACGGAACTCTGTTTACTGGTTTTGTTGTTCGTATGAGCGCTTGTTTATAACAGCGGGTGTTTTGCCACTGGAAAAATGTGTAGTGCCAGTTTGCAGTCATCATTAGGAAGACTGTAAAACCGGCTGGTTTGACGTAATTCTATGATTAGCAATAACCAAAGTCGCCTCCATTCCACCCTGCCTTGCCAAAGAAAACTACAGCCCTGTGGGGTCAGACACACATGCGTCCTTGCTGTTGGTTGAGGCTGCGCATTCAGCGGTGAAAGTTCACCTGTGCTGAACTCTGGACGAATTTGCTTCACCACAGCGAGCGAGAACCCTCAAAGCAACACAGACATTCTTAGCATGAAACATAGCGTACTATACATTACATGCTGTATCCCTGAATGATGAGAGGTTCCGTCCCGTCCACAATATTCCCACAAATCTCTTACTCAGCGCATTGTAGCCAAATGTTCCTTATTAGCGTCCGTGAATAGATCTTACAGTGAATGAAAGGACGACTCTGGCTGCATGAGGATTGTCAGCACGGCTCTCATGTTGTAATTCTCGGCATAAGCATAACCATGGTGGTACAGATAAAACTGTAATACGTCTGTGGACTGCTGAGCTCTTTTCAAGCTTCAGCTACAACAATGGAATTGAAATGGTGGAAGAACATTTCTCCAGTAGAAACGCATCTGTCTGTCATGTCATTAGAATAAAGCAATGGGATTTCACCTTGTTTAAATTGTTTAAATAGCAAAATGTGAGCTGTGAAAGTTGCACCTTAGGGGGAAAAAAAAACAGTAGAGGATCCCTGACAAAGCCAACACACACTATAGCATTCATTCAAACAGACAATAGAAAACACAATGCTTGCTCCAAACTGTCACCTTTAGTTTCTGGGAGCCAAACAAAGGCTTGCCCGGGAAACTATATCCCCTGGCATGGCCAGCTAAACCCACCAGAGTTTGACCTTTACAGACAGAAACATTCTACTATCTCACCCCCCGAGGCAACTGCTGTTAATCTTTCCTGGGAAATGAAAAATTAACTGACCTCACTGAACCTAGAACGTAAAAGTTCCACACAAAATAATGTAATGATTTTGCAGTCAGGTCTCGGTTGTAATGGTTACACATGTGAAAGGATAACCAAGCTGCAGAAAGTGGTTTCTTAGGTTGCTCATTGTACCTTCCCATAACCTATATTTTACATAAGAGCCCAGGACACATTCTCACTCTGCCCTGGAAGTTGAAAGGACTCCTCTCTCCTCCCAGTTTTCCAGGCAATTGGTGCTACTGGAAAGGCTTAATCGTTTGCTTTCCACCCCCCCCCACAGAAGACCTGGCTATTATGTGAGTCGCAGACCAGCAGGTGGGACATTCTCCACTGCGACAAAATCAAATGAAACAGCAGTCGCACCTAGAGATGAGTCCATATGATATATACCATGATCTGGCCAGCCATCTGAGGTATGTGTGTGAATTTGTATCTGTGACCCAAAGAAATTGGAGCATGCAGTTTCATGTTTGTCAAGGAGCAACTCACATTTGCTCAGTACAGGAAATGTGCTACGGCATCACAAATACATTTGTTACCTATATTTCACTTCATCATAGTGAGAAGTTATGGACAGTCGTTGGGTTAGGGTTTTCAAGGAGGCTCAATACTGGAGATAAAGGTATAGTGAACTATTCTAAGCGAATTGAAAGCTAAAACACTTTTTGTAAAATTCACCAAATATCTCCTCGCATTCCACTAGCTTACTGTTCTCTGTGCATGCTGGAAAAATAATATAGTACTTCTACACAGCCCTGGCTCCTTAAATAAACATAAACAAAGTGGTGAACACTGCTTACAACTATGATGCCACTTGGCTTGGAAATGCATTTCAGTGTGTGGGGGCTTGTAGCTTCTGAAAGAGTTTGTTTTGATTTGAGCTCGAAGTTAGCAAGCATTCTAGGGAATGACTAACCCTGCCTTTAACCCAGGAGGAGAATATGATGGCCTCAGCCACATATGAAGCCTCTTCAGTTCATAGCTACGTTAAACTTGATAACAGCAGCCAATCCATAAAGTGCGCTATTTTTCCCCCTCACATACTGTATGGACTACATCTGAATTGAAATATACAATGTTTTCCCTGCAGACACCAGAATAAAAAGCCTAGCTAAGCTCCAGCACCTCATCTGTCGAGTCCGTAGCCAATTACAAGAAAATGAACACAAGCAAATTAAAGGGTTTCTATGCCGCTTAGAACAAGCAATCGCCTTTGATCACAGACAATTTGCATGTTTTTAAATGCAAATGTTCTCAACACCAGGGTCACTTTCCACCAGCCTGTGTACAGTATACTTTTGAAAGTGTTGAGGAAAACAACTTTTTGGTGCCGAAATCTCGTAAAGTAAAGTTGTGAGGTACGGGTTGGGATGTAGGTGAAGTGTTTGTGTGTGTGTGCGTCCAATACTTCTGAAGCAATTAGCTTTAGACTACCCAAGTGTGGACCCAAGTGCAGGATATTGTTGGTATGATGGTTTAATGATGGCTGGGTTTGCAGGACAGAACTCAAAACGAACTCAGCACGCACGCACATGGAGCAGGGGAGACAGCGAGGACATCCACAGGATGGGAGGGGAAGTGCAGGCAGAGACAAAGGGACAGCCCAGGAGACAGTCATGACAACTACAGTCAAAGGGCACATGGTTCAGAGTTGCCAGGTTCTTTCTTCATAGTGTGAAAGCGTGTTTTAATTATTGTGATTGGCCCCTTCAAATGCCTCATGCGTTATGTCTCAAACAATAGGTGTCTCATAGAAAGTGGGCAATATCCGTGACTTGGCCTTATATAAAACAAATTAATCTTTTAAAATAAGAACATCAGAAAAGTATGAAATTATTCATAACCAACATGTCTGGTCTTGACATGACATACAGTAAGCTATGTCAGGAGAGCATAAAATACATAGAGGTATGTTATATTTTTCATGTGCAGTTGCATAACGTTTTATGTAACCTCTTACTATTAAGGCCAAGTTATAGACTCTAAATGGGGGGTTGATCGGGAATTTGGTAGGCAACATGCATATTACATTAACATCTCCTAACACAAAGTGAAGTAGCTATTACAGTCTACATGCTTAGCTTCCCAAATGTAAACGTGTAAAATGACATACCCACACACGTTTTGTTTACGGTTAGCTTCTTGTCAATCAAATAAAATTGGATGCTGGCAGTGGATTATAAAAATGTGGCAGTATAATAATTGAATACTGCCTATGCTCCAGTATGTTAAAATGGTTTGCTAATATACTGTAGTACCTACTGTATGCTCACTCAGACCACGGAGCTCTGTATGCATGCAACAAGCCCACGTCTTCTGCTCTCCCCTGCCAGCATATGGAGTATAAATAGTCACATGTGTGCATGCTTTGGATATTGTCGATTGCTCCGCGGCACACAAAGCACATGGTTTCCAATGTGCATAATGCAACCAGCCACGAGTGCAAATTTGCCAGTGGGCACTTCCGTGTTCGACGATTGACGACGTGTTATGACATCACTAGCTATAACTATGACAGCCTAACATGGCTGTTGAGATGAAATAAAAACTAAAAGAGTAATAATGTCACTGGTTACAGTAGTGCTCTCCATTACTCAGGGATGTGGAGATAGGTGCTGGATGGAGCGGGGGAGCGGATGTCTTGTCTTATCTTATCTGCAGGATTCAATGCCGTCAGTGTGTAGATCCTGGAAACGCACACAGGTACACTGACCATTGTGAGGCATGCGTTATGAGCAAGACCTCTTTACAGGAACATGGTGAGACAGGTAACTAGAGAACATACACATAAGGCAAGACAGCTGGATAAATAAACATGCTGTACTTCACTTACAAAGGAGTAGAGACAGCGAGACAGGACAGATAGATCGTAGAAATCATGGCATGTTTGTCTCACTGTTTCTTGTCAGTAACAGCCCGACATCAGTATTGGGCTGATACTAGTAACTAGTTGTAATAATATAACTTTTTTCAGTAACAAGTATTGTAACTAATCACTATTTCCAAAAAGGTAATAACATTACAATTACTAATCCAAGTAATGCTGCAATACTGCGTTACAACAACAGGATTTCTGGTCCTAGCATAATTGAACCAACCTGTTCAATCATCTGGTTTGAGAGGCTGCAATGTTTTCACTTTGACTGATTGTTGACTCCTACGATTAATTATCGTTCCAATAAAGAGGATTAATTCTAAAATGAGCTGGCTTACACAGGTCATTTTTCGTAAAGGGGCGAGGCAGGGTAGTGATTGTGAAAGTAATGTAGTAATGTAACTAGTAATGTAACTAATTACTTTTAATACCCAGTAATAAGTAAAGTAATATTATTACATTTTGAAGGAGTAATAAGTAACTAGTAACTTATTACAATTCCTGAATAACTTGACCATCACTGCCTGACATACACGTCTGAACAGCAGCATTGATAAACTTTGCTCTTCAGAGCTCTCAAATATGCCCACATGTGAAGTACGTCACAATTACTTGTAGTATTAATCAAAATCAAATTAAGAGCAGCCATATGTCTAAATGCTGGTCATCTCCAAGACGACTGAAGCCTAAAAAATGTCACACAGTCTCTCAACTTGCCAGTAAGTAGAAAGGAAATATTGAGCTGTCTCTCAGGATCAATAAAACAGACTCAAAAAAGGTATTAGTATTTGTGTGATAGTCAGTTGGAAATGTTTATTTTGCAAGGTCTTTGGCCCTCATCCAAAAGCCCAAGAGTCGTAATCACATCCCCAGCATGGTTTAATCAAAACCATTTAACAGTACGGATGACCTAGGCGCCAGAACCATTAAAATAAATAATACACCACTGGAGGAAACAAGATTTCAGTGCATGCAACGCTGGAAGGAAACTCTGGTAACCGCGGTAACAGTGGTAAACACATGCTTATTGGCTTGGCCGTGTCCAGGCCCCTAGAGCTTTAGCATTTGTTTCTGCACCCGCCCTCTAAAATCCTTCTGTTTCCACCCCCCCGTCACCTCCTCTCACCTCCTCTCTCCATCATCCCCTCATCCTCACACTGCGTCACTAGGTTCTACACCCCCCTTTTACCTGACACACCCTCTTCCCCAAACGCCCCGCCTCCCAAAACAATCTGGAGGGGAAAAAAAAGGTTCAGAGCAACTGGGCAAAAGTGTGAAAGATTAGGCAACGCCTCTCGTGCCTCACAGTGTGGCATGGGAGGCCTCCCGCTTCCTGCAACAAAGGGGGGGGGGGTCTTGGCATGAAAAAGTAATACAATAGGGACGTGGGGAAGCGATCGCAGATGAGGTAGGTGAAACGAAATGGAAGGTGTTTGTGTGTCTTAAGCGATTCTTTTCACTAACGCTATGGAGGGCAGGGGGGTGCCATAAAGCCTAGGGCGTTGACTGGCCGCTGATCCAGCCCTGCTGAGCCGCGGGCGTAGGGAGAAATTGATTATCATCATCTCGTTTCATTGCTTTTTGCTCAGGTTTGACAGAGGGAACAAATGCGCCCGGGAGGCTTGTTATAAATAAAAGGTCCAAATTTTTTATCCCAATTGGAAGATTCTGGTCAGGAAATGCGAAAGAAATAAAATAAAATACAACTTTAAATCTGGAAGCCCTTCATTCCTCTGTAGCCCACAGCAGTGTGTGTTTGTGTGTGTGTGCCAGTATTTGAATCAAGGTATATAAATAGAAAAAAGCATGTTTGCTCAGCCAAAAAGTCCTCTACAAGTATTTAAAATAAAAGAACTTGGATGGAGGGCTGTTATGTTTGCGACAGAAAATAATGCTATCCTGTTGGCATGGGAGGTTTTGACGTTATGAGGGTTCTGTGCATATGAATAAGAATATTTTGAGCATGCTTACATCAACTGAAAATGGATAGAGGTGATTGGTTAACCACCATAAATAGAGAGTGACAATTCGGGGCCTTGGTGTCTGAAATGAGCTATGACAATTACGTCAAAGCACACACACCACACACACACACACATACACACACACACACTTGAGGCACACACACTTGACAATCAGCTGTCAAGTGTGTCAAGTACTCAGCTGATACAGACGGCCGAGCTGTCCAAATATAGAAACCTATAAGGGGATGCCTATAATTGATTTAATGGAGCAGGAACTCCAAGGGCCATGTGTGTGTGTGTAGTAGGGCTGGACCAGGATATTCAACTATTCGAATATTCGTATGTAGAAAACCGAGTTTCTATTTTGGGATTTCAAAAAATATACTTTTAGATTTTTGCATGCGTACACGCCAGATATCTGTGTATGTTAAGATGTGTCTCTCTGGGGAGCCGCACATTGTAACGGTTTGTAAAGGGCAGGCACTTTCAAAAACATTATTGATAGTTGATTAGATGAACCATCAGGTGGTTTTGGCTGTCGGCACACCAAAACCACGTCCATATACTGTAGCTATCAATACGATGCTGATTGGTAAGTTCAGTTGCTACTCGGACACATTCGCAATGATGTCTAGACTTTCCAGACTGATTCTCAAGGCAAAATTCAACTGAAGCTCGCAAGATGGGGCCACAAGACTAAGAACTTTTTTCAGTTGAGACCTTCATTGATTTTTTCTTAGTCTTGGATAAGGATTAATGTCTGTGAGACCAGCCTATTATGTCTCTTCTAAATTGTATGATCACCATCTACATAGGTATTGGCCCATGTATCGTCAAGTTTACCTGGTACACACAATAATCACAAACACAAGATTGGCAAAAAATGCTGCGTGCATTGTGACTACAGCAAATGCAAAAGATACGAGAATAGTGATCATTACCTTTTGTCCAAATACAGAAACGAACATGACATTGTGTAATAAATACTGTAGATTTGCTTAAAATAAATGTTCTATGCCTTGAACTTCACTCTCCACGAGTGAGTTATTGGTGGTTCTATCTCACTACGTTTAGCATACACTCCATTCAATGTGAGTAGGCTACATGATTGAGCTTCAAATAAAGAAAACAGACTGCAGCCTAATTACTGTAAGAGAAACGTTGAAAATAGCCTAGGCTTATGTGTGTCACAGCAACTTTCCGTCAGCCCTGCTGGACTGCATTATTTAAATGACGACGAAGCCTATAGCGTCACAGCGGCTCACTTGGAGGCGGGCCAGGCTCGCTTTGGCCCCGCCCCAGAGCAGGCCCATCTCGGGTGTGGCTCGGTAAGACCTGGAGCGGTTGGAGTGGTAATGGAAACGCAAATCAGCGCGGTGCGGCTAGGCCAAATGTACCAGTGGAAACGCCCCATTTGTTTGTGTTTTTATTTACGGAGCCAGGCCTGTGTAGAAGTATCTATTTAACATGCATGGTTAAAGGTAAGCTATCAAAATGCATGTAGATATTTAGTGAATTTTACAAAAAGTGTATTAGCTTACAATTAGCTTGCAATAGCTGACTATTCCTTTAAACTGGGGCATACTGTAACTCCAGATACACCTTGTCTGTTTGACCAAATACCTATATCCCCTGAAAGAGATATGGCATGTGGTTGTATGGATGTACTGTATGCATATGCACTAACTGTATGTGAAGGACTTGAGCTATGTGTTTGTAAATAGCATATGCATATGTAGAAAGACAGTGTGGATGTGTGTGAGAGAGAGAGCGAGAGAGAGAGAGCGAGAGAGAGAGAGAGAGAGAGAGAGAGAGGAAGTCCATCTAACCAGTATAGCCTTACTGTATGTGAAACAAATGCGTAACGGTTTCCGTGTGTGGGTTTTGACACGGTGCTCTCTGCTACAGGGTAAACTTACTGAATATTACAATATACTACACAGGCAGTAAGACAGGAGGTGTAGCCCACTAACCAGAGTCAAGCTGGCGAAGAGGTTTTTTTTTTTCTCCTGTATTTTTTGGGCATCATAAAAGCTGCACGCCTCTGAAGCGGTGGAAGCCTGTGCTCTTTCAGATAAGTAGATGTCATGGAAAAGTGCCAAACCATGTTACATTAGCATAGCGTAGCAGAAGACAGAAAGCATCCAGAGAGAGAGAGAGAGAGAGAGTGAGAGAGAGAGAGAGAGACAAAGAAACGATCCACTGGCATCAGCATATCTGCTCCAGCTGATGAACATAAATATGTACACATCGCACGACGAACCATGAGCGCACATACTGTACCCACTCACACTCACTTAGATAAGTGCCACTATATACACACTCACTCACTGTAGATAGGCGCTAGTATGTACACCAATAAATATGTGTTTGTATACGAGCTAGAGCATAAGCGAGACGTTGTAATCAGCTGGTTGTTATACAAGCACATACACATTTAAGCAAATTACTGAATATGTTATATGACATTTGATATACTTCTGGCAGGATATGAGTTCAATCATTCAAGTCGAGTTGAGGCTAGTTTGTTTATACCCCTTAAGCCCAGCTCCAAAACCAGAATGCTTCACCATCTCTCCACACTTTACCTTGATATCAACAACAACATTTAAAAGGACACTTTAATTTGTATTGGGAATTACCCTTCAAATCAGTGCATGCAGGGAATAGTCATTGCGAGCCAATATGAAATAGCCCTTTCTTACCACCTGGCGATCAAAAAGTTCAGAAAGTTGAGCTTGATATTCCCCAATAACCTTGCTGGCCACACCGACAAGTCCACCAAGTTTATTAGAAAGATTCAAGTTTCAAAACCACGCTACAATACAAAAAAACAGCACTGACTCAATACAATCTTTGTAAATCATACTCATCATTTTTTGGCATATATTACTGTAAAATAATAATTTTTTCTTAAGAAATAAAGACGTTTCTGAACCCTCAAATGGCATCTGCATTCGCCTGGAAGCACAACCTATTATCTAAAATAGTGCCACTATATAGTGGGTACTGCACATGTACTGTAGGTGCTAATCACCGTTGTTGACCAGGTAACCCCGTATAGATGGATGTATGGATGGATAGATAGATACTTTATTGTCCTCTTGAGGAGATACTTTATTTTCCTCTAGAGGACATTTTAGTTGGGTTCTTTAAGCCAGATACAGTTAGACACAACATTGTGCAGAATATTTACAGAAATAAATAGATACTAAAATAAGTATACAACAGAGTAAACACGCCTGAAGCATCAGTCAGCATATTTCATGCTGCCCCACAACAAATTCACAACAGTAGTAACCAGTACTAACTAGGGATGGCTAATATGCAGCGGCCCTCTAGGACCAGGATTGGAGAACACTGGTTTAAACGCTCGACGAAGCTGAACACTCCCTCACTGGACGAGGGAAGGAGAAGGCAGAGGTCATCGTAGGGCCCAAGGGCACGTCCCTCTCCCCTCTGTTTTCCACTCCCTTCTAGCCCTGTGCATGATCTGAACGAGAGTAACACCGCAGGAACGTGAGGGAGAGCGCTCGAGTTTCAAAAGCAAAACATGCAGCAGGTTTATCCATTATAGATGCAGGCCGACAGCTGTGCAGGTATTAATAGAAAAACGCTCTGCCGATTCTCTCTGATCCTTTATTTAGAGCATGATGGATGGCACAGGAATAAGGGGAGGGGCTAGAGGAGGGAAACTTTGCTGTAGTCGCAAAGAAGTTCTAGCCACGCGATACGTCGGGCCCAAATAGCAGCTTTCACGCCTCTAGACACCATGTATAAATCACCACATGTACAAGGGAATGGGTGAGGTGAAAAGATGGATTATTGCTGGGAAAAGTTCACAAGCGATGTGATCAGTATTCATGTGGTCATTTGAATTTGAAATGCCACAACACAACTATAATGGCATGTGATATACTTATCACATGCCATTATATTTAATTTATTTCTAATTAATAATTTGTTTACAATTTTAAAATAAATCAGAGAAATTTCAGATGTGATAATGTGTCATTAGTTTGTTTTTCTATGAGGGATGTTGTCATTCAAAATGTCAAGATTCAAAATTGCAATATAACATCTAATAAATAATCTCATATGCCCATAAAGGAAATTTACTTTTAATGGATCAATAACCTATTAATAATAAGTATTAATAGTTTATACATTGACATGTAAACATTGGAAATGAAAGGCATAGATTAGTCAATATGTTCTTATTCATATTTGCCCAAAATGAAGAAGCCATAAACATGCTTAATATGGCAGAAGTCACACTGTCTTCAGCCCCATAAAAAGCCTCAACTAAGAGGAAACCAAGATTAGTTAGCCAGAGGCCCAAGAAAATTGATAATTTCTCATTAGTAGCAAATGGCGTGCTTGCTAACTGAACAGCATCTATACATGGTTTTATGGAGCTATTCATTAGTGCCTGAGCACTGTTGCCTGCTACTAGATGACATGCTAATTCATGAGCCCATGGAGAGCGATTGTGCAACATAGTAGTTGTCTTTGCTGATGAATGTATGGGGGGAAAAACGTGTTAGTATTATATAATGCAAACAAATGTGCGTCGTGGTAAAATGAAGCCGTCGCTAATAATAGACTAATATTGCCAGGATGTAATTCTTTATTCTTCATTATAAAGAAACATGCTCTAAAAGAATTGCTGATGGCTTAACAAGCGCATGGCGAGCTTCTCATTTTATGGTGGATTGCATGATGTCTGCATTGCATATTACACTCTATTACAGAAAGGCAATATCACAGCAATAAAACAACCATCAGAGTCTGGAACATTCTGTTGGGTACAAAGTAAGGTATAGAAAGAGGAATAGATAGATATAGTGTGCGAGTGTAAGACAGACAATATCAAACAGATAACAATGGAGGGCAGGAAATGGTTTAGAGAGAGAGATAATGACTTAGAAAGAACAAACAACCAAAAAGCAATAATTAGCCGGTGCCCTAATCACCATTCACGTTAATAGAAAATCTATAAAATGAAAAAATACACAAAGTAGGCTACACATTTCTACATATACTGGTATTCTAGCCTTGTTAGTATCGTTTGTTTTACATATTATCGTTATAATCGCCATTGTCATTTATTACCATAGTTATTATTACGGACAGAGTTTGGC
Source organism: Typhlichthys subterraneus (assembly GCA_027564835.1). Classification (NCBI taxonomy): domain Eukaryota; kingdom Metazoa; phylum Chordata; class Actinopteri; order Percopsiformes; family Amblyopsidae; genus Typhlichthys; species Typhlichthys subterraneus. Next base: position 3,110 of record JAODUH010093605.1, on the reverse strand, counting down.
TTTATTGTTCGTAGGCAATATTTCCCTGTTTTCCAGTCATAGTGATCGGGCAATCTCGCTGAATTCCTCCTCAAACAAGTCTCTTACCCAGTTAGACTTGTTTAGCATAATAATCTGGGTCAGAAATTAGGCCCAATCTTCATGTTGTCCATGTTCTCAACTGCTGTATGCTATAGAAGTAATTATCACTCCCCTCGGGCATATTAGATCTCCAGCCTTTTAGCCATATAGCTTTGGAAACTTTTTTGCGGTCCACACAAACGCTAACTGAATAAGAATAATGCATTTAGCTTCCCTGTGTGTATTTCCATAAATCCCAATGCCTTTCATCTGACAGATCTTGAACACAATAACACAATCTATAAAGGTCTCAATGAGTTAACTGGGTTTTTTTGCGATAAACTTGCCAATATGGTAAGGTGGGTGTTTACATTGTGGCAGTGATGTTATTCTACTGTATAATGTGAGGACTGCTTTGTCCGTGTGCCTTGTCAGGGAAAAGGTAAAACTGGACTGGCAGGTCGAAATGCTCGCTGTTACAGTGCATTCTGCAGCTGTGTGCGACGGGCCAGTTATGATCTGATAGATATAGTTTCTCGCGGTCCGGATGTAATTGGGCCTTGGGTCACAAGTGTGCTGTAAAAGGATGTTAAAAAGTACAGTTTTGCTTTGCTGAGCTGACGGATTAACATGGTGGATCATACACCCAGGTGACTAACCAGACTCACATGATTGTCCAGCTCTGGTCCAGTCCTGTAATCCTGTGTTTACTTGCCCTAAGGGGACATTCTACAAAACAGTCTTGTGACAGTGAGGTTCTGACCAAACAGACACTGTAAGAAACCTTCCGAAGACTACTGGCTCAGTCTCAACCTCTGGTTTTCTCACACATATTCCATATTTTAACTCATCCTCCGTAGAATGCAGTAGGCTCTTTGAGATGTGAGTCTTTTCCAATCCCAACGCACCAAGTCGTCGCAGTGTTGCACAGGCCATTGGTCTCCACACCACATCTGTGGGTCATTTTTAACAGTCTTTGGACATATTGCATTTAAAGGACAGCACCCAGCTGGCTGAGTGTACAACCCCCTGGCCACCATCTTCTTTAAAGAAGGGTACCCAACGTTTTAAAAATCTGTTAGGATTTGAAAACCCTGTAGTGTGGGGCCAGCTTTAGGCAAACAGAGAGTGCACTGAGGAATCCAGTGTAATTAATCTTAAACAAAACAACAAATATTTTAACTTTGCTAGAAGATTTAGTGGTTGTTGATGCCACAACACTGAGGAGAACAGGTTGTTGATGATTAATCAACAATTAACAATGATTGATGATTTGCCTTAAATTTTTACATTTACATTAACATTTTCCTAGTTCTTTGCATAAAGGGTTCATTCCCTAGGAAAACACCCAGATATTTTACACTGTCCCTTTTAAGCTCTCCTGGCAAGTCAGGTTCCTGTCCTGAGCATTCACCAACCATCAAAGCCTCATTATTTTCCCAGGTAACCAAGGAAACTTACTGTCTTTACCAAAGTATCAATGTCCCTCTGTGTTCTTACAAAAACAACATCGTCAGCATCCAGGAAACTGAACACAAGGCGAAGTTTTTCTGTAGGTCCCTCTTTGGTAGCAAGGTAACAACTGCCCTTTTACAGCTGAGCGGCAAACTCCCATTTAGCAAACTGTCTCTCAGGACCATCCACACGTCATTGGCGATTAAATTCCAGAAGTGCTTATAGAACTCTACTGCCTAGGGCCGTGCCCCCCTCAAAGCTCTCCAGGACAGACAGCAGTTCTTCAGGGGAATGTTTTGCCTCAAGTCGAGGTGTCCTTGCTGACCATAGGAAGACCCTCATAGGAAGATTCAGCTAAATCAGGCACTTCAATGAACTCCTAAAAAGACCACCATAGAAAGATGTGTTTTGTACTGCTGCACTTCTGAGGGCTCAGGCATCACATTCCCACTGTCTGTACATACAAAGTGAATGATCTTGCTCTGACCAATCATGCGTTCAAGACCAAAGAAATACGTGGATGGAGCATCTATCTGGGTGGCATTCATAAAGCGCAAACGCACCATTGCCCCCCTGTGCTGCGATGCAAAAGCACAGTTTTTGGACTTGGCATACCTGAATGTGGCCTCGATCTCCTGTGGACTCATACAAAGACTGCAGCTCCACAGTATCTATCAACAGATTTTTAATTTATGCAGCCACGTCTCTAGAGACATTGTGAGTGTACTGTTGACAAAACTGTTTTATTCAACATCACTCCACTGTTGGTGAAAGTGGACTCTCTCTTATTGTGTTTACCCAATACAAAACCAAAGGCACTTTTTAAATGATCATCAAGGAGGAGCGCTGTATTAAAATGTAAAAAAGTGTGATTTAACATTCTGTGTTAAAGCACACTGTGTCTAAACAGACACAGATATCTGGTGTGTCTGGTTAATTCACAGCAGCCGTATAAACAATATTGAGGTTTCCAAAGGCAAGAGGGCGAGAGAGGGAAAGAGCCCCCCCCACCCCCCACCACCTCGCTGTCCGACAGCTGACATCCAAACATGTCAGCCATCGCTGAATGTTTTCTGAGCATTACAAATATTAAGCTTTAGTCAACATTCAACTATAGCTTTCGATTTCTTCTCAAAGTTTGGCTGATTTTCCCGATTTCATGTTCTTTTGGTTTCAATTTGTTGTTTGTTTATGATATTCAACCTCCATGAGGTGGTACAATATCTCAGAAACATACCACTAAACGCACCTTACCAGAACCATTTTCTGGTAAGGTGTATAATTCACAAGCTTCCTCAGACAAATGTATACTGCGTCTCGACCAGTGTTACAGACACAAGCTGAGATACAACAGAGCTCACTGAATGCTGAAGCAGAAAGAATTTTGGTTTAGGTGGAGTCAGCGGTTGTAAGCTAATATACACTTGGTCAAATTCAGAACATATCTCCTCATTGTCGGCTAGCTGTCTGTTCTCTGTGCAGGCTGAAAAAGAACCTTCTTCTAAAAGAACTCTCTATGGCAGGGTTCCCCAATCCTGGTCCTAGAGGGCCGCAGCCCTGCATGTTTTAGATGTCTCCCTGCTCCAACACAGCTG
>JAODUH010093604.1:0-66529 GCA_027564835.1 Typhlichthys subterraneus | reverse complement strand
TGACTACATCATGACTACTACTACATCATGACTAGATCATGACTACTACTACATCATGACTACATCATGACTACTACTACATCATGACTACTACTACATCATGACTAGATCATGACTACTTCTACATCATGACTACTACTACATCATGACTAGATCATGACTACTACTACATCATGACTACTACTACATCATGACTAGATCATGACTACTACTACATCATGACTACTACTACATCATGACTACATCATGACTACATCATGACTACATCATGACTACTACTACATCATGACTAGATCATGACTACTACTACATCATGACTAGATCATGACTACTTCTACATCATGACTACTACTACATCATGACTAGATCATGACTACTACTACTACGACTCATCATGAGTCGTAGTAGTACACCAGTTCCCTTTTCACTCGCAATTTAATTTCACAAGGATTAGAGGCATACAGAATGAACACACACACACACACAACATACATACAAACACACACAGACACACACACACATCAGAAATGCATCCAGTAAAAGAAAAAACACTTCCCATGCAGCATCCATCTGTGACTGATACTGGTGTGGGTGACCTTTTAAATCAACGCAAGGCTTGAACTATTCTGTGTGTGTGTGCGCGCGCATGTATACAGTATACAGTATTGTTCCCTGGCTGTCTTGCTGTCTCATTACATTCTCATCCTCAGGAGCAGGTACACATTATGTTGTATGTATTATTTTATGACTGGGATGTATAGCCAGTTATTTAGTCAGTCACTTCATGGATAGAGTTTCAGCTAGACCCAAGAACACTTAGCGGTACCGGCCTGCTTGTCCCATAAAACCTGACTCAGAAACCAAACCGCTAACGGACGTTCACGCACACGCCTCTCCAGCTTCTGTTTTTAGGCCTGTTTTTAGTCCTCTCTTTTCTTATTGAACTTGGATGCAAGTGGTGCCTTCAAATGGACTGCCTTTATTTGCATGATACACATGCATTGCAGTCTGGCCTATATGCTTTACTACTACGTGCTATGTTTCATATACTGAATGTGCACATTCCACCACGGTAATATATGTGAGAGATGTCTAACTCATTTCACATCTTCCATGACACCAACATAGGCCAGCCTACCCATGACATAATTATGTCTCTGACTGAAAAGCAAACAAGTGACAAAAGGGAACCATTCTGACATCACACTATTTTCTTTACTTCTGTTTAGCATGAATCACATTTTGCTTTACTGTTGCCAAAACAAAGCTTATAGGAGGAAATTATTGTTGCCAGGAAGATATTTTTGCCATACTGAGACAGTGTCTTTTTGAGTAGTCAGAAAATATAAAAGCGAAATACTACCACTATTTACCCCTATGGTCACAATATGTAGTCTCCAGTTTCCTTCCTACACATTATATTTATTGTAAAGGGCTGGGAGAGAGGGGCAGAGATAAAGAGAAAACTAGAAAAAAGCAGATGTAGCATAGCTAATAGTTGTTTCATAATTTATCCAACGCAGTCACGAATAGTCTGCGCTAACACAGACTCTCAGATTAACTCGTATTAATACACGATATTACAACAATACAATAATATCGGACACGGAAAGTGCATTGATTGTCCCTTTCGTGGACATACCAGAACTACCAGCAGTCATGGGATTTCTGATGGCACGGCAGAGCATGCAGCACTGTAGAAGCTAGTGTACTAGTGCTATAGAATACTGTCTCCATAAAACTTATCCACTTCAACTATAGCCTGCAGCACAATGTAGGTAGCATTACCGACCATTAATAATGTGATGTGTCGATTTGGAATTAGTGGGAAGATATATCCTACACGCCAGAGGGTGTAAGATGATATGTCCGCTCTCATTGTTTTGATCCGAAACTTATAATGATCCACAATTTTAAAACACGTGAGGATTCTTACATAAATACACTTACCATTTGCTGGTTTGAGCTATTCATAGTGGCGGCGACAATCCAATCGGAACACTCCTTCCAAACTGTCCGAATAACGCGCACGATTACGCAACATTGAGCTCCATGCAACGTTCCTCACAACGTGAATTATTCATTTCGTGTTATAGCGGTATATACATTCATTAAATACAGTTTGTAGTTATCGCCCTTAGAAGTTTTAATTGATTCAATACGACGCGTAGGGCAGGCGGGGAATATGGTCATCTGCGTGAGACCGTCTTCTCTCTGTCATCTTCAGTAGCCAGAGTTCCAGTCTCTCAACCCCCCCCCCCCGAGCGCGCACACACACACACACACACACACATACACGCACACACGCGTGGGTGGTAAGAGACGGAGCGACTCTGGGACCAACCAAAAGCCTTGCGCCAAGGAGGCGGGCATGCACCGTAGTATGTGTATAATAATCTCTGCACGTGTGTGAGCGCTGTGTGGAAGTCCGTGCTCTTTGTTACATTATAGTTTACAGGCCTTGCAAAACAATGTTTTTGTAATAATAGCCTACACTCGAATCCGGTTGGCATCATAGTATTTGGCTAAAGACAATTAGATTTTAACACTTTTTCAATTATCATAATACTTGATCATAATAAGGTATTGTTACTGTAAAGGTACAGCATAAATAGGCTATTCAGCTAGTACCAATGCTATAGATATAGAGCCCCACCTCTTCAGATACATCAAGCATATAAGTCATCTGATAGGCTGCCGCTGCATGGGTGGCCAACAAACCTTTATGGAAATCATGGTCACAAACAATACTTTATGGCTATTTCTGGCGAGTAGAAACAAGTAGGCTTTCTACAGACATCTAAAACGAGCTTTAACATCACCATTCTTGAACATGTAGGCTACATTTGTTAGTAACTCGTTCCACCTGCACATGGTCCCATGGGCTCGCTGGAGGTTGCTGTGCAATGGAGGGTGTCCAGTGATGTATGAGAGCGATTTGTGGGAAGGTAACAACGGAAATTTTGGATGAGCCCCAAAAGTACAAAAGCGCCAGTGTCCCAATGAACCAAATTACCAGGTCTACGCATTTCAAACCAATATAGTTTTGCCATGCCGTATATAGCCTAGTATAATTGTATCATTTGAAGAAAACACCATCAACAGCACACAACAGTGGAAGAAATAGTAATTCATAGTTTATTAGTGGGCTGAGAGAGCTGGACAGATGAGCCGTGGGACGACAGGGGAGGCCAATGAGAGTGGGCAGGCTTGGCTGTGCTTTAACAACAGAGCAACAAAAGCCACCCCCGCTAGCTCAGTAATCCATCAGTACATCAGTGCTTCACCTCTAGCTATGCTAACAGACGGCTGCCATGCTAACTGCACTCGCTTCAGTGCAAGATGAAGAAGCTCCCACTCAGATGAGAGCCAGAGGCGAAAAGCAGACAAACTTACATCACAGAATGCTAGGGAAGAATGCATTTACTGTTATTAAACTGTGGATATTCCACATTCATTACAGTTATTGAATCCAATTTTTAATATGGCTGGTTTCTACCATCATCTCTCTTCAGCTGTGTCTAGTTTGTGTGCGAGTGTGAGTAAATAAACAAGCTGATCGTGGAGATCCAAAGCTCTAAGTGTCCTTCGGTTAATAAGATTAGTTTTAATAGAAGAGCTAGTCAAGGAGACCTGCCAGAGAGCCCCCGTCACCACACATTCATTTACACACACTTCACAGCAGGACACACCAAACATTTGATTAACAATGTGCACACAAGCATGCAAACAAAGCCATATATTAAAGTCACATTACTGTCAGCGCCCCTAGAGACAACTCTAGCAGCTCCACCCTTTGAACAGAAACATTTGAGCTACAAGCATAGCATGGGCTGCCCAAACAGCTCTAAATAAAGACACAGAGATGCATCTTTGCCTTGCCTTGTAAATGTAAATAGCTTACTTTATTTAAATATTATAATGTGCATATATAACCATTTCACTTTCTGTAGTTGCCCTGTATTTACTGAGCAGCTGAACGATAGCATGTTCACCCTGAGGATGAGAGCATTCCTGGAGTCAGACTGACCCCATACAGGGCTGCTCCCCAGAGAGTCCTCTATTTCCTATTGACAGGAGCAAAGCTGGTTTCCTAAACAATCTGCATCTCTCCTCCCATCTTAGTCAGTTCACAGCTCTCTCCCTTCCTCCATATACATGGGAAAAACACAATGAAAAACATTGTTCAACAGTATTTCATGTGCAAGATATTTGTTATAATTGATTTGACTTTACACTGAGGTTCATTAAGACATTTGAGAGATTCATATATAACAATATTAATAATAAAATAAAACAAATAAAATACCTGCCTTTCTGTGTGCCACGTTACACGAAGGACGTTTTCTCAGAGGTAGTAGCACAGTAGCCCTAAAACTTTTTTCTTTTTAAAAGGCAGGGTTAGCGATTCTTTGACACCCTTTCAGTCAACATACTGGAAGAGCACTAATCAGACACATAAATCCATGGTCATCTAATATATCCTGCACATGATAAGTGAATTATGTGATGTCATAAGATGAGCAAAGCCATCAGACATCATCTGAGCTTGTAGCCTATTACCTGAGACACATAAGGGATATGGTTCCCAATTGACATGCTAGGAGACAGGTTATTTTCCAGAAGCATGAGCAGGCAGTTTGACATATTGTACACCCAGAGCTATCTGTTGTTACGTACCTTAACGTTGTTAGTGTGTATCATTACGGTCACGCTGATACACTAACATCCTTCACAAGAAAAACAAATCTAGATTTGTCATGAGTGTCATTTGCTATAAGGTACACAGGTACGTACTGTATAGCATATATAATGAAAGTGTTACTGCACCCCAGCCCTGAGTCAGACTCCACCGACCACAACTTTGAAAAATGCGTCAAGGAGCTGAGTGAGAGGAGGAGAGGGGCTGCGAGGGGGACCCCCATTAACATTAACGTTAACATTTGAATTTGATGCGGTATGAGCGTACTCATACCTCAGTGCCACCAGGTCTTGGGGTGATTTTTACCGGATATGACGTGTAGTTCTGTTTTCAGCCCATAAAATACAGATTTTTATAGAAACAGGAATTTTGCCAATTTTAACACCAGCATTGATGTGTGTAACCACAGATCAATCATATTACTTTGTTTACAACTCGAAAACACATTTTAGGGTGCAGTTACACTTTAACTAACTATAATAATGTAATTCATTATATCCAATTGCCCTCCAGCACAAAATAACTTTGAAACATCTATGTGCCCATACTTTTATTTCTGTACAAAAGCAGGTTGAAATGCAATTCCTTACAACGGCAACAGAGCGTGACCCTATATTTATTATAAAAGGTGTCATCCTGGTAAGAGCTGAAATGGCTGATGTTTGAGTGTGTGTTTATAGCTCTTCCAGAAATGCATGTCAAAGGTCAACATGTGACCTAATGGCCAACAAAATTGAATGAGAGGGGCTGAGAGAATATTGGTTATCCGGAGGACCACAAAACCTACAAATCACCTGAATCAATGGGAACCCTGATGAAGGTATTTAGCCTCAGGTATAGTAGTAGTAGTAGTATAGTGATGACAGGTTTATAGAAAACAACTTCATTCCTTCTCTCGGCCTCAGGGATAGCATAAAGATAGTTGTGAAAAACATTTTCCATAACATTAGCACTAAATGAAAAGGTCCTGCTAGAGAGCAGATACTGTATAGTGAAAAGGGACGACTATGAATTGAGGTGACTAATAAGTATAAAAAAAAACTAAGAAGCTTATAGACAATAATACCGCAAACACACAAAAACAAAAAGCATGACATCATCTGGTGAAGAGGTTTGTACCACTGAAAGTGGCAGGTCTGGGCAGTGAAAGAGTGAGTGATAGAGAGAGAAAGAGACTGATGAAGATTGTGGAACACAACAGTCCAGTCGTGCCTCTCAACACCTCACACAACAACAAGAGGACCCTTTCATCTCCATGGGCCCTCTGCACCAGGGCTGTGCTTTGAGCCACAGCTCCTGAGCAATTCCCCCAGGAGAGCATCTGGCCTTTCACAACGGCACACCATCCATCACACCAAGGTTATATATCAACTAACAGCGGTCAGCTAACCTATAGCTTTTAACAGTCGTGCTTGCTGCAGAATGTATAGAGACTTTTTATTTACTTTTTTTGTAAAAGAAAAACTATCCAGTCTTGTAGTTATATTACACAGTAACTATATATACCTAAAACCTATTGGAAATCCTCGGTTTGTAAACATTATATTTTAATTTACCTGACGGGATATAAAAAAAAGGTAGACAGACGATTCTGCTAAAAGAAGAGATCCTTTATTGTTCTTCATAAAGGCTTAAAGTGGCCAACAGGCAGCCCTCCAAATGAGAAAACGCATGCATTGATTCAATAGACACTGGCGTGCTGACACACTAATATACAAGTATGCACACACACACATACACACACAGCCACGTAGACACCTAATTTTCCCAGTACTGCTGGTGATCACAGTGCTGCTGTTGTCCACTTAATCAGGAATGTGCAGGAGAAACTGATTTGTTTTAATGGGAGAAACTCAAGAAGGTGACAGAGAAAGAGACAATGAAAAAAGGGGAAGATAAAAGGTGCTACTGCACATTATGCATGTAAAATAATAAAGAAACTCCAAACATACAACACAAGGTACACAAGATACAGCATTCTAACAGTACTCTACAGTACGGGGATGCATAAAAAAATGGACTGGCACACACAAAAAACCCACAAGAGCATTTATATAACCTAAAAAAGCATTTAAATCAATATTCAAACAAAGTCATTTAATGGCGACAGAGTACGTTTATTTAACGTGAACAGGTCTTACGATGGATTATGATGCATGCACAGTACTTACCACTTATTTATCACCACTTGACTTTGACTTTAAACAGATACTATAGACTAAAATATAGACTTTGATCCACTCTGTCTTTTAAGACATTTATTAAAAAGTTTCCACTCAAATGTCTGAAAGGCTTTCAGTGTGATTGAGTTAGTAAATGCAGAGATAATAAAAAGGATGAGAAATATGAAGACCAAATCTGTGGAAGTTGGAAGGGGACTGGTGTTCTCCAAGCAGCTGTAGGTTAGACTTGGTATTTTCGTCTTCCCGGCTCATGGGTGCTGTTTTTTAAAGGAAGCGGGCTCAGGACAAATAATTGAACTTGTTCCTAATAACACAGTGTTATTCAGAGCTGCGTGACCTTGATGGCTGGGCCACCACACGTGGCTGGACAAAGGGTGTGGAGGCAGAGCTGTGACATGTGAGCTTTTGCCCAGTTTACTGTATAGGTTAAGCAGGGAACCAATAGCTTTAGAGGTTGCTATTGTAGGATGGTGTGTGTGTTTGTGTGTTGAGGACATGTAGGTGGGTCACGACTATTGGAGAGGGGGGAGGAGGGAACTGTGACACAAAGCCCCTGTTCTTCACTAGCTCACAAACACCATGCCTACTCTTGGCATATTCTGGAAGAACAACTAGGACAAGCCTGGCCAAAGCACAGTTCATATAAACACACACACACAATAAACAATCTGGCAATGAATATTTCCTGAGTATATTCCAAATTCTGAACATTAAAGATGCTGAACCATGCCATGGAACAAACCATAAAAATCTCAGTTAAAAACGCAAGTGAAAGACACATTCATAGGCCTAACCCAGGGAGACAAACCTACTGGAACATCAGAGTCTATACTGTAGCTTAATGCAAAACCTTACTTCACTTCTCAAATATATGCACCCACAGCATCACCAGGAAGCAGTGTGCGATGAAGGAACCCGTTGTGGAGGAATGTGTTTTGGCTCAGGCGGGGCTGTGTATCTTGTATCACCACAGAACGCTTGGATGTTGCTTTAGCGCACGCACACGCATACACACACACACACACACCTTCCACTGGAGCAAGCATGCCTTGCGTAACGTGCCTCTATATCCACACACCCTTACACAGCTGAACCAACATGCGCACACTTATGCACACGTGGACACGTGCACATACAGAAGGAACTGTATGGATGAGTCGGTGCTGAGCTACGTGGTGAGTTAAGGCACTTCTTACAAGGAAGGAAGGAATGAAGGAAGGAAGGGGTCAACATGTGGGGAGAATAATGGATGAACTAACAGTTAAAAGGAAGGATGGCAGCTAGATTATGAGACAAAAATGGAAAATAAATGAATAACCGAGGGAAGAAATAATGGGAGAAATTAGTCAAATCTGAAATAATCATCTTGGATTAAATGTAATTAAAGTACCGGATAGAACAAATCTGTAGACACGCTTTCACACCACCCAGTATAGGAAAGATTAACTTTTACTCCAGTCTCACCTTAGACTTTTCAAGGCTTCATAAATTCTAGCCAGGCATAATAGGAGGGCATTGCTTTACTGTCCTCATGCTTAAACAGGGATTAACTGGTATCAATTAGGCCTTCGCCCTTAATGCACTGCCTAGTAGTGTAGGCCTCCATATTAAAGTGTGAGGTCCAGAGTGATAAAGGAGCACAATACAAGGAAGGAAAGCCCAGGGTAAAGAAGAACATCTGATGCACACACAAGGTAAGTAACATGCAATATTAAAATGTGGTTTGTAAATACACACGCACATAGGGTGTGCACTTGTGCTTTGTCCAATCAAGCGCCTCACATTCACAATAAACAAAATAATGATTATATAATAATATAAGAATAGAGAATAGAGAATATTAGATATTACACACTACTTCATGATAAAGTAATTCACTGAAACAATGCATTTTGAAACTAAAACGCTTGCATTGACATGGACTTATTAGGAATGGAACAGGTGAATGTAAATTAAATGTTTATTGTAGCTCAAACAGGGACATGATGGGACTTATAACTATTTAGAGTGGCTTTACGCATGTTGACAAATTAATGTGGAAGGCAGCAATGGTATTCATGGCATGTCCACAGCTAAGTTTAGGGGTTGGGAGCTTGTGACATTTGACTTGTAGGCCTACTTATTTCTAAGATGGCATCAAGGTAAAACAAGGAAGTATATATATTTTTATTATATGACAGCTGGTTAGCTAATACAGGACTAATTTGACAAAATGTATTATAAGTTAATTGGAAGGGCCTTACATGATCAAATTAAAGGTAGGAAAAGGTTGCTTTTCAATAGATAAATGCAGTGTGTTATGAATTAGGCAAAAATCCCATGGCAACATCAAAGATATCAAGGAATAACTTGCAGTGTTAGTTATGTCTTGTGTATACAAGTCTGTATTTCTGCAGGGCAATTCAATTTGAGTACAGTAGATGTATAGTGCATTTAAAATACAATATGCAACAGTACACCGCACACCGCCAAACGTATAGCCTGAAGCATTACAGACTACAAGAACACTCTCTTGACAGTGCTGATTGGATTGTAAATCACAACATGGTTTGCTTTGTTAAGATGGCCAGGGCAAGGCAGGTCCATGATCTAATTTGAGATATACACATTTGACCATCTAAATGCTCCTGCCTTTACAATGCGATCAAAGATAAAGACATTAGCAAGCTCTTAACAGACGGCCATGTTTGACCCTGACACAGCCCTGGTCTGGGCGGTCCAGCCAGGTCTTCCGAGGACACCACTGCTAGTCTGCAGACTATAATTAGATCATGGAGAAAGTGTCCTTTTAGGTTCCTTGGTCATCAGTGGGGAGACAGGGACATGACAGGTGGAAGTGAAACTTAATGAATCACAAACCAGTGATGTGGAACAGCATAGGGAGGGGTGAAAGAAGAAAGAATACAACCTGGCTCGGACAACAAAGTCCGCAGAACAAGTGCATTGGGAGGAGCAGGAACTGTAAAGAGCCAAAGAGCAGGAAGAAAGGGAGGAATTGAAGAGCAAAAGGGCAAAGGGGCCTGGGAATAAGAAACTGTTGCAGGAACACAGACAACATAACCTCTGGAGCTCCAGAGACCGACCAGACACTCACTCAGCCATGAACCCTGTCCACTGGGGGGTAACAGGAAGTGCTATAGGGGTGAGTGTGTGTGTCCATTGCTGGCTGGAGGTGCTATGACATCATGCTGTCACTCCCAGGGGGAGCCACTCATTACACATGGCCATTTCCTGTTTCCTGTCCGCCAACCCCTCTTCGCAGCTGCATTCCAGAGGCAAGAAGATGATTGATGTCAATAAAGAGGTGTTTTAGTGTCCTACTCTACTTAAGAGCCTTGTAAGAAACGAGAGAAAGGAAAAATAAGTATGGCAGACAGGCCAAGAATGCAGCCATTCCCACAGCAGATGGACGTGTTAAAACCTGAACAGCAGCAAAAGAAACTGAACAGAACTTCCTTGCTCTGCAATTATACATGCCTAAGGAATGCCGAATTCCTTCCATAGGACAAGTGTGATTTGTTCTGTTTGCTTTTTTCCCAAACAACTGAAACCAGTACACAAGCAGTCTCTCCACCACACAAGCACATAACATAACATAAATAATTATGATACGCGGTACGGGGTGGAGATATCCACTTCCGCCTCTGAGCAGATAGATATTGCTACAGGGAAACGCATGTACAGCAGAGGAGTATATGTTTTACACAGCAATAATGCCTAGCTCTGTTGATGTAACACAGCATTCATGAATCACCGTGGAGCACAGAGATTCATGGTGGCTCTCAACGGATCCCCACTCGGCAAACACAGCAGGCTGAAGTTACAGTTGCACCGTGTGAACAGGAGCTCCACCACATTCAGCAGTGCAAAGAATGCCTGCGGGCAATGGAGAGATAGGGCGAGAGGGCAGTAAGAGGATGCATTAGTAAGCAGGGTGCAGAGGTCATTTATCACTATAATATTCATTCATTGAGAGTGTAGGCGTGTCCAGCCAACCATTTTCTGCTCAGGTCGTTGATTTAAACTGGGGCGTTGAGGTTAAAGACTGGTGTAGAGTAAACAGGGAGGACACTCAATTTTGTGTGCAGCTTTCCTGCTGAAGTGTCCATGAGCAAGACCCTGAATGTCCATTTTCATAGGTTGAGACTCACACTCAGCCAGGGCCCCAAAACCTGCAGAGACAGGTCAAAGGAAAGCCCTTTCCCTTCAAGACAATGTGGATTAGAAGCTGGTTGGGGGAGCACAGCATAGTAAATAGCTGTAGCCAGCGGTCACAGCTGCATTGGGACGGGGACGGGGACGGGGGGGACGGGGGGAGCTAATGTATAGGCGGACTGTGCCCGCTGTTGACACACCAACAGCAGCAGGCAATACCAACAGGCTCAACGCAGTGAGGACAGATGGTTAATGATGGTGAAACAAAATGTGAACCCTCGTGCCTGTCTCAAATTGTCAGTAAACGATCACGTGTTTACCAACACATGCGTACGCTTTTTGCTACAGGCGTAAACAACAACGGGATTACAATATTATGAATTCCTCCTTGCAATAATAGCCTACTAACCAATGTAAAACTGCCGATGTGACATTCCACATTTATCTTCACAAACACAGACAGGCAAACAGACAAGCCTGCTCCTGTCTACAACACCTTATACAATTTTGGGACATAATTGCATTCTCCAATCTATGTATCAGAGCTGTAAACACATATCTCAGTTAGAAGAGGTTCTGTGGCAGGGGCTAATACAATTATTAGCTCAATTGACTTGAGGAGACCTTGTGAGATTGCCGGCATTGCCTGGTGGGTATGTGTGGGTGTGTGTGTGTGTTGATTGAGGGGATGCGGGGGGGCGCATCCCATTTACTTTCTGCTCTAGCCCAGAAGGGACAGTCAGGTTTCATTAGGGTGTTTGGATGACAGGTCAGCAGTGAAAGGACCTGGTATCCAGATGAGAATGGATTAGAATACAACAATGCCAACCGGCCACAGGGTCAGGCACCAGAGAGACAGCACCACTCACACAGCCATGTCCTACACAACAGGGCAATTCCAAACACAAGCTAATAGCATAATACACTACAGCTGCAACAAACAGAGCCATAATACAGTGCATCTGACCTTAGATCTTTTATATTTCTCTATTATTTCCAATGTGAGTGTCTGCCTGTATCTTCAATGTGTCTGATATAGACACATGGCTTCTAGCATATTCTCTCCAACCTTTATCTCATTTAAAACTTTGTAAACAAATAAAACATGCAATGTTTGAGATTACTTTCATTCTTGGAACAAAATGCATTTTCACAGATACACACACACATACACACCAGTGATTTACGAATGCCATATGTGCAGCTGTAGATTGTATGCGTGAACCCTGTTTCGAATGGGGAGACTGAGAGCAGTTAAACTAAATGCTTTGTAGACTTGTTTTCTTGTGACAGAGCCCACCAGCGTAGGTCTGACACAAGGCGACTCACTGCTGCAGCTGTGAACTAAATTAACTGTAAAGTAACTTTGTATGCACTGTACTTGCGGTGCCTATACACCTAGATTATAACTGCTTGACATTAGGGCAAATAAAATATTCTTTAATCTCTCCCATATAAAGCCGAACTCCGACCCAACTTTCCCTTCACAACTTCAAATAATTTTGATGTCCTGTGTAATGTGACTAACATACCATGTCAACAGCCTAAAAGACAATACAAGACTAAAACATGGAGAACCTAATTAGCACAGTGCAAAGAGACAAAACAACCACCGTTTGAGTTGATATTTTACCTGTAAACTCAGGGCAATTTGGCGAATGTACATCATGTTGAGGTCCTCCAGTATCCACAATTTCTCATCCATGTTTGAGAATTTATCGGTTGGCATCCTTTTAAACAGCTATCCACGCTTTACGTGAGAAAATATCCTGCTACATTTAAGTTAAATATGCTAACACGCATTTCATTTCCACACGCATTAATATGATAAAGTTCATCAGAAAAATGAAAAAGTACACAATTTAGCGAGGGCTGCTGAATCAAAATGTTTGTACAATCTTCGAAATCAATGAAAAAAATAATCCAGACCAAGTTTGGCTCTAGGTAGACTACTTTCATCAGCGCAAAGTAGCCGCTCCACAAAAGGAAAAAGCAGGCAAGTGTCGACTCCTAAGTCAACGTGCGCACTATAATAACCATGAAGCCTACACGAGAAAAAAAACACTGGTTCACAGCGCATATCTCCCTCTTCCCCTACTTTTCTCCGCGCCAACAAAGCCCCTCTTAACACCCACAGTGAACACCCTCGATGACAGCCGCGGGGGAAAGAATGGCCCTTTTAAAATGCAGTTCTCTTTGTGTCCCAGTGTCGTGATTGTGAATGCCTTCTGTCCGTTGTGACAAGACCTCTCCTCAAAAGGGCATCGCCTCCGCGGGAGTGTTCAGCACAACTACTCTACTGTGCGCCTCGCACTCCCCAACTTACCCCGGGCGGCGCGGGACCTTGCACTAAATTAACCCCTACAGCGCTTTGTAATGAACTAAAAAAAATTTAATGAGATTACTAGAGCAGTCTCCACGCCCTCTAAAACAAATAAATACCAAATAGGCCTACCACATCATCAGAGGAGCATGGCGGGACAGGGAGCTTTGTTCTTTTCATTTATGGCTTGGTAATAAATGGTCAAATATAGCAGCGTGTCAGATGTTGGTTAGAGACTGGCGAGATGAGTATAGGTCTAGGCATATTAAAGAGGTGTGTAAATTGTGGTGCATATTGTAACTCTGCAAATAAACAAAAATATGGTATAGGCATGTGTTGTGTAAACTAACTCAGACCAGGCAGTCACCAAAACTGATTCAAATAAATAGTAGGCTATGGGCAATGCAATAGGGCAAAAGGTTTAAATGAAAATGTAGGCCATCAATTTTCCAATTCAACAGCCTATCAGCTCTCTGAGCAATGTTTTTATGCTGTTGGCATTTCTCGTATTGTAAAAAAAAAAGCACATTAAAGAGCACTAGAATCTTACATTTAATTCACCTGACTTTCAGACAGTTTCCATTCACATACAGTAGTCTGAACACGTTCAAATCTATAGTAGGCTATGCATTCCATTTCCAACTTTTACACATTGCAAGATGGAACCTGCTTTAAAGTATGTTATAAAATGTTTTTTATGAATGAACATAGAATAGTGACAACAAAATAAACTATCAACTTTATGGACACCAGTGGTAGTGGAAAGCCGGCTCATTTCCAGCAGAAAACTTCCACCCTGCAAATGTAAATGACAGCCAGCTAATGCAGCAGACAAGAACAAATGTAGACTTACTGTCGCTGGGTGAAATAAGAAAGGGTTGAGGTGAATACAGAAGGAAGGGCAGTGGACTCACAAAAAACACACATGGGCCCTGTGTGTGTGCGTGTGTGCTTGCGTGCGTGTGTGAAACCTGTGAAAAATAGCCATTATCTCAGAGTAGTCACTTTGATATCTGGCCATACGCCCCTGAAGAGGAGCTAAACACAGGTATTCAGTGGTTGTGAATTAGTTGTTTAATCAAAAGGCCTCAGATATTACTGTAATTTGCCAATTTTCTGAGGAATTGTTGATTAGCGGGTTAGTGCAAATATCTTTGCAACACGAGCAAAGAGTGAATCTAATACATGACACCATCAACACCTTAGGGGTTAGAAGACAAATGGCAATGGGTTTGCCTGTGTTGGCTGTGGACACAATGGTTTGAGTCCTGTAGGAATATTAGATTTTCACACCCCCACCAAACACCTTACAAGTCCCCTTATAATCAGCCAAAATTAATAATTGCATAATGGGTTCCAATGGGGTCATAATACATTTAAACAATACAAAGTAAATGTATAGGTGTTATAAATATTAACAGTTCTGCCTTATTCCACTTCCAGAGACCTAAAAATCCCCCCAGGTATTTGCAGTGTATAAATGCCTATGATGCACAGGCATATTACCTAAAGCACCATCATAAAAGCACATTTATTCCAGATGGGGAACTTTGATTTGGAGATAAGAATTGGCTCACTTACATGTGGAGATAATTCATGCATGATAATAGCCAGAATTATAGGGGACTTATGTAAAACTTTTTATGTACAGATGTGGTTACAATGTCATTTGAATTGGCATGCCCAAACACATTAATCAGTATTATGATAGGTTCCACTAAACACTCTAAACATGCCAAAAGGCAAAAAATGCATAAAAAAATGTATGTAAAACTAAATTTGAAGAGAGTATGTGTGTGTTGCTGCTTCAAAGCATATAGGCAGTTAATGGATATGTTATGTACAATAGGTATTTAATTTAAAATATGCTACAATATTTTAAACAAGACATAAGCAAACTATGAGGTTATAGTGGAATAGTTGATTCCTGAGCAGAGAATGTCATCACACTCCCTGTGTGTGTAACCTGAACTCTCTCCGTTCTTTGTTTTCATAACCAGGCTGCCACACGTGCATGTGTGTGTGCGTGTGTGTGTGGGTGTGTGTGTGTGTGTGTGTGTGTGTGCGCGCGTGTGTGTGTGCGTGTGTGTGTGCGTGCGGCCCACTAAAAATGTGTTTTTGTTTGAGATTCTAGAGTTGAGATGATAGATCATTTTCATTTAGAAAAGTGTTTGTGGTAATTTTGTAGTGACAGCGTTGTTTGCCAAAAGGATGATTTTCTATTTTATTAGTATGGTATGTTAAATTCATAAAATTGTGTGACAAAACATTTCACGTCACTGTCATGCATTTTAGCATAGTTGTCTGCAGTTAAATGAATATTACTTTACTCTAGCTAACATAAGAGGTTAGACTAAAATGTAAAAAAATGGCAAGTTTAGTACTGTGGACTAACAATCAGCCTTTTAGGTCGATGTGGACTGGTCACTAAATGTACAGGAAGTAGCAAACTTGAAGGGAAGCTGGGCAAGGGGGAAACGATAGTTTAACATTGTTGAAAATGTCTTACAAAAACGGGAAGTTTAACAAATAAGGTAAACGATAACGTCTTCTTAGCATACAGCCAGGTCACTAAGTTAATAATAGCAATGTGGCCTTTGTCTGGGGGCTTGGTGCTAAAGGTTACAAGCTGTCTCCAGTGTGCAGTCTGACAGCAGAGAGCAGGGAATGAGAAAAAGGCCTCCAGGCCAGCAGGGCCTCTGGCCACAACAAAGAGCCTTGACTGTCATCAAGAGCTGAGCCCTGCCCACGCCATTGCTCCCACACTGACTGAGACATGTGTACATGGACAAAAACAAGGCAACTCACTATAATACAAAAACACCCATGCATAAACATGGCACATATACAAATACTTACTGATGAATGTGTGCACATTATATGGAATACACACACACACACAAATGAGCTGTGGAGAAACACTTAAATTAAAGCATGAACACAGCATGGGCACAGGTTGCCAGCCAAGTTTTCTCACACAGAGGAAGGAAATGACTTTGCCTAGGAATTCAAATAGAGTCTAGACCTTTTTCATGCTGTAGGCCTATCTATACACACACCCTTCATGGCATGTGAACAACAAACGCATAGAAATAGCTCAGCTCTTATTTGAAATTGGGGGTGGCAAATGTGTGTGCAGCCTAATTGCTGTTTCACAGGATGGACAGATAGTTTGGGCTAGAGAAGGATTGAGCCTATGAGGCAGGTGGGTTTTGAATAATGACACTTTATATAATAAGTAGAAAGGATCCCTGACTGAACTTTGACACAGAATTCAGAATTGTTTTTATTTCAAAGATGTGATTATTACAGCTTTTTAATTACAGTTGTGTTGCAGTGGGCCACAGTCACACCTGTTTAACTGGATGACATCACATGATTCATGTTACGTGGTGTATAGACCAGATGTATAGCAAAACCCCTGGAGGGACATAAAGTTTTGTATTAAGGCACAATGAGTGAGCAGTGCGCAATAAGGAAAATCTCATATAGTTTGTTGTGCACCAATAGTTTCAACCTCAATTTGTTATCTAACTGTGACAATATTTGTATTATTTTATATTTTCCTTAAACTGAAACCACATACACACACACGCACACTAGTTCAACTGAGGCAATCTGGCCGCTTCCCAGAAACACCTCAGAATTCAGCGCACAGAGGAAGCCGAGGCAGAGCTAGGTGAATACGAGCTAATTAGTTATTTAACCACATTGATATGAGTGGTTTCTAGTTAGAGTGTGTGCGCTGTCATTGTAGCACTTGTGGATTTAAAAGGGTAACCATTAAGATAACCGTTTCTTAAGTGGTTCTGACTCTGAGCTAAATTAAAATGCAACGTTATGAGTAGTAAGTAGTACGATATACTGAACATGAGAGTGAAACGCGTTCCTCAACTGCTGTGGTCAGTGGCCCTGTTGTGTAGCTGAGATAGAACAATAGCGCCCTCTGGAGAGAATATCTCGAACAACAGACGTTTAGAGTTTTGGTCTTATGTTCACATACTGCTGCGTTAACAAGCTGGAACATAGCCTACGTAGACATGCAAAACATTGACTCCATTTTGATCAATGCAAACAATTTGCCCTTTGACCTTTCATCTGAAACAACCTCTGCATAAAACAATAGCATATACATAAATCACACACCCACACAGACATGCCTAGTTAAGATCATTATGCTCTCATTTTGTAACCCAGCAAGATTACACCATATGATAACGACCAGATCTATTCAGGAGCAGGCACATACAACCCATTCACCTACAGACACAAAATACCTCAGTGTAGATTTCTTGCAAAATACCTGTGTGTGAAAGGGGGGCCCTAACTTCATCAACCTCACAATACAGCCAGGTGCTGATAGTAGTGAGATGAAAGGCCTCTTTGTCCTGAAAAAGAGAATGGCGAGCAGGGGGCATATAGCAAGGGGGCTGTGATATAGCCCCCTCAGAAATAATGACTTCATGAATCCGAAGCTTGATTCTTTGCTGGTAATAAAAACAAGATCAGGACTGAAACCCAGTGTTGCAATAGATGCGATACTTTCATCTGTCAGTTTATAATGCCAGATTTAAAGACAATGGAATAGATAAAGGAGAAGAAAATAAAAAAAGTACATTATACCTTATTATATTTTAAATGCATACTTTATTATAAATTAAAGCATGTGTGACGGCCCTGCCTTGTTTTAGCAGACCTCTGGTCCTTATTGGAAGGGTAGGCCCTAATTAAGTGCACCTGGGCATGTCACATATATAGATGTGTTGCTGCACACTGTCTGTGTGACCCTCCAGGCACCACACATGTTGTTGTTGGTTTGTGTCTTAGTTGGGTTTCTTTCTTTCTTTCTTTCTTTGTTTGGTTAGCTTCTTAGTTTAGTTAGCATGCAACACGCACCACCTATATTCAGTACTTACACTAACAGACATTCACACCTCATTCTATTGTTATTCTGTTTGTTAGTTAAGTGTTTAGTTTGTTTGGGTTTACGGCCCATGAGCCAGGCCGTAACACATGCATTTGACCATCTCACCACACTTCTCGTATTGTAGTTATTAAAACAGAAACGTGACGTAAAGGTAGCGTGGGGAAGCAATGGTAGCTATAATTGTGACACAAACCGCTTTCTAAAGATAGGCGGAGTTACAAGACTGACAATGATATCTTGAAATTCCACACAGCAACAACGACCCATGTGTCCAAGCCTTGTATGGTAGTCAATGAGTGGCTGGACTGTAAATTAATCTGTGTGTGTATGTGTGTGTGTGTGTGTGTGTGTGTGTGTGTGTGTGTGTGTGTGTGGGAAGTTTGTGACAGAACTGCTAGACAATCCAGGAAGAAGGAAAAAAAAATTGAAAGATTAATGAATGTCAACATTCCTGTCAACATGAACATACAGTAAGAGGTATCACACCATCATAGTTCACACACTAGCAAGGTGGGATATCTACGGGTTTGGTAAACAGCCGAAGAGTTGAGAGATAAAAGATCAAATTGACAAAGACTATCACAATTACCATTCCTATCCATCATTGTTGAGTTCTGAATAACCAGGAAGCTTCTCAGTTTAATCTGGATCACGAAAGTAGGTTGGCACTGCAGTACATGACAAATAATAGATCCAGATTGTCTCTATTTCAGGGTTTCTATGCCACAAGCCATTAACAAACCCTTTGGCCTACATAATATGCATCTCTTGGGGCAGGGCGGTCCATTGTGGCTAGGTTAGAGTGATGGACATAAACGCAAAAAAGTAATAGAGGCAGGTAACTGTTTACTTAGATCTGAAAGTATATTCTCTTAATATTCAACATAATGTCCACTCGTGTCATTTTAATTGCCTTAATTAAGGTCCAATATTACAAGAGCTGAATGTGTTAAAAGATATGCAAAGATCTAGGTGACTGTTACAGTAAGTGCTTTTGGATTACATGTGCCTTTTAAAACAAGTCGTTTCATTCAGAGTTGGGTAAATGTTAATGAAGGCACATTAGTCACACCACTATTGTCCTCATATACCTCTTTTATAACATTATATTGTATAAAAGATCTGACAATGGGTTTATATTAGAATATAAAGCAGTACAACAGATAGCCTATAGCGTTTTAACCACCAACCAAGGTTGTAACTAAAGGAGACAGGTTCAGTGACACATGGGGAAAGTCACCATCTGTGACAGCAGGGCTGCTCATCTGAACAAATCCTGTCTATGTCTGAGAAAACCCAATGGACCCTGACTGAAAATAAGACATCACCACTTAGTCACTGTCTCAGAATCAAGGTGTGTGTATGTGCGCTCGCGGAGTGCTAACTGAGAAAGAGCAGTTCCTGTGAATAACGCAGGAACAGGTAAAAACTTTAATATGTCTATCCGTAACTCTTAAGTATGATGTCCAAAGTAAACCTTTTAAAACACCTGCATGTGTGAAATACAGAGACTCACAGAACGTGACAAATTTCCAGCCTCTGTGTGTGTGTGCGTGTAGTCATGTCATAACGTGCCTTTGAATAACGGTCTGTGCTTCACATGACGTATGTCTGTTTTCATTTGGGGTTTATTCACTACGTCATTGTTCCTCACCATCAGCTGGCATGCTTTCATCTAGCTCTAGCTACACCACGCATCACAGGCCGATACCACATTATAATACACCACAAGGCTAATACTGTATACGTGGATAGCTAGGCTATTACACCTGTGTGTGTGTATGTGTGTGTGTGTGTGTGCGTGAGTGTGTGTGTGTGTGTGTGAGTATCCCTTCAGTCCAGGTATGCTTATTCATCAGTACATCTTCAGTCACACGGCAGGCAAATACAAACAAAAGAAAATAGATTGCAGCAGGCAATCTTCTTTTAATAATAGGACCCTTGTACAGTAGTTCTGCCTATTCCCTTTGGCTTACAGGTATGACTATGACTTGACCAGATTCCAGCTTACTTTTTCTCAGCTGGTTCCTATTCATGCTTACTGCTAATCATCTAACCACCTGCACCTGGTCCACAAAATGTCCAAACATTGAATTCACATAGAAAAATTAACAAATTGCAGACACGAAATGAAAATACATAAAAAGTGCACATCTATGTATAGGGCATATACTTGCCCCCTGACAACAACAACAACAACGACAACAACCACAAATGCCAGTCATGCCAATGCTGCAGTCAAACTTGATGTCAAACCAGAGCAGTGCAGTAACAATCCTGTTAATGAGAAGAAAGTAGTATCATTACATCATATAATGGCTGTCCTGTGTGCCAGCTTAGTGACACGTAGAAAAGATAAGGCGGTGATGGATAGCCCTTGGGGTCCAGAGAAGAAAGGGGCTTGTACTGTATGTCAGCAACGGAGGACATCCTGTTACAGTAGCACTATTGATGTGTGTGTGTGTGTGTGTGTGTGTGTGTGTGTGTGTGTGCGTGCGCGTGTGTGTGTTGTAGTACTTAATGCATCATCTGAGCGGAACACACGAAACAAGGAAACGTAAGGCCCGCAAACCGCTAGGGATTTTGTGGCAAAACAAGTCAATAAAACTAAAAAGACCATCAGCTCCCACCAGCAAAACGTTTACCATGGAGATTGTGACAACGCCATTAACAGAGTAAAGCTAAATTCCAGCTCAGTTGGATGTGATGTAACACAATTATGTTTTGATGCACAATTCTGCCATGAAAACAAGCATTCTAGTGTCTGAAAAAAAGAGACAGGCCACATGCAGATATGCTTTTCTGTTTAACAGATAAGGACTGGGAGAGAGAGTGTGTGACTGTATGAATGAAAGAAATGATGGGCCTTTCCGAATAATTCATTTGATATGTTCTGTTCTTTCTTTCACATAAATCATGTTGACATCAGCAAACACAACAGGAACAATAGCAAGGCTCTGGCTCTGGCTCTCAGCTTGAAGAAAATATATAAATACTGGGGCAAAGCTCTTGGAGGCAGAGTGGCCCCAATGCCTGTAATAGGCTAATCCGCGTTTTTTAAAAGTCCTTTACAATGATGTACTGGCAAAGTCTGATTAATGAAAAAATAGTTACACATTTACTGGTTAAAAAACCCCTTGGCATGCCAAGAACGTTGCCAAGTATAACACATAATAGTTGCAAAGCTTTGTTGTGGCATAAAGGCTGTAGAGAGGGTAATATTCTCCTGTCATCGCCAGTGTTCATTGTACCAGGCAGCTCATTTTAAACTATTTTAATCCCACAGTGGTACCCCTATACTAGCAATCAGAAACATTGGAGCAGTAGCACTTTGTGCACAGCATACCTTCACAAATCTCAGTGCCTCCCTGCCACTGTGACTGGCAATGTGATGACCGCAGGACAAGGCCTTTTGAAGGCATGCAACTGGGAGTGACAGCCCATTGTTCTCTGGGTACACAGAGTTGCCTGCAGAGGGGACCTGAGGGGAAGTTTTGGCATTCCTAAAAAAAACACCCCTCGCTGAGAGGGTTCACTGTCTGTGCTTCCTCCCCTGCCGGCAGCCATGTTGCCCTGGTAACATTTGACCTCTCAAAGTTGTGCTTGTGTACCTACAGTATGTGTGTATGAACAGGAAGGTCTAGGAAGGTAAATCCTATATATATATATATGTTTTAAAAAAATATATAAAATGGATTGGTTCGAAAGAGATCTGTGTGCATTCAAAATAAAAATAAAAACTTCTGACCAACTGCAGAAAATGTGTTGGGTGGAACCATCAAACTATATACTGACAGGTGGAACACACTTCAAAGCCAGGGAGCGGACAAGGCCAGGATAAAGTGTCAACGGACTACATTCCCGTAAGCAGACCGCCATTTCTCTTGCTTTCTACTCAAACGGTTTAACTGTAAAAGAAGCATTGGATTAGGGAGTACAAGGACTGCATCGCTGGCTTGACCACCACATTCATTTTAGGGCACATTAAATGCACACCGGGCAGAGAAGTCCTATTTTATGAAGGACATGTCTAAAGGCAGCCAGGGTGTGTGTGTGTGTTGGGGGGGAAGGGGGGAGACTACGGTACAGGGCAGAGGAGAGGCGTATTCTGTACGGAGCAGAAAGTCGACCAAACCACAGCCCAGCGCCGCTGAAGCATTTACACCACATCACTGCAGTGTGTGTGTGGGCGGATTGGGTGTGGCATTAAATCACACACACACAGACGCATGAACTTACATCACAAGCACACACACAAATTTAAGATAAAATAAAAAACTCAATAAAAAAAAAGAAAACCACACGCACAGCATGTTCTCTACTTGAACACATATATTTTTTAATTTTTCCATTTATGAACACCCATGTGAGCACAAAACCACTTCCTGGCCATGCATAGCTAGCTGTGGCCACAGTGGTATGCGTTGGTACCACCGCTGAGCCAGTTAAACATAACTCAGAGAGGTGAAGCCCTGGGAAAGACGACAGTGCACGTCCACCACCATGATAACCGTGCGGCCCCCGCTCCCACATCGCGTGGCTGGTTGGCTCCAGCTATCACAGCAGGCCGCCGTATGGAGACAGCATCTCGAGACGCCGGGGCAGAGGCATGGAGTAAAGCAGACGTTTGCTCTGCATCACTCCCACGGAGCAACACACAACACTTGGAGAAGAGATTACACTGGACACATACGTCCATGAAACACCTCCTCCGCCTGGTATCTTCTCTCTCACTCTAAACACTGTTCAGTGATGTGTGTGTGCGTGTGTGTCACTAACGACATTGACCGCTACCTTACAAAGACAGTGAGATACAGGTGCTGATTACGCATGCATATTAATCAATGCTACGACGGGTGTGTCTAATCTATTCATACTAGGAAATAGAAATGCGGTTCTAAGAAGCAGAAATGACCAGCACCTATTCCTTAATCTGAACAGACATATTTATTTCACCGCTCTACAGAAAACAGCAGTGTTTGCTGAAGTTTGTCGTTGCTAAATGGGGAAATGAGCTTTATATTATATTCTGTTGATAGTGTGTCACAGCAAAATGTAAAGGACCCATTCCATGAAAACCAAGTATTTCTAGTTGTTTTTGGAATTAGCAATGTTGATGTGACACAGAGAAGAAGTAAGCCTTTAAAAGTGGACTGTTAGTTTCCTGGTCTGTATTGGCTAAAAAAAGGGAGGGGGCGGGGAAACAGGCGAATGAGAGGAACTTGCTTTATGTTGCGTAGATTACTGCACAGTTTGTTTGGTAACGCCCCTATGAGGATATGTCCAGCTACGTAGTATCAGCGAAATATGCAAGGCAATGAACTGATGTTGATCACCAGTACACAAACCGTAAGTACAAGTTTAATGTTCAACATTTGCAGTTGACCAAATCTGTAAATCAATATTTTGATACTGTAACTGCAGGCTACCATAGCATAAACAAGTTGAGTTCAGGACAGGCATATTATCAAGAGTGATGTGCACATCATTAACTACAATAGATAAATATAGGCTATTGTTCAGAAAACGTAAACAGATTAGAAATAAGATGCTTAAATAATGTTGTGTTGATTTACTTAACCTAAACACTTTCTCACTGATAAAGACGCACTCGCGTGTCATACCGACATTGTATCCCCTGCCGGAAACGGATTGCCGTTTTTGGTACTGCGAGTAATAATGTTTTTATCTGGGTCATATCATACAAAACATTTAACGTTACGTTGGAGATAATAACAAAGATAGAATAAGTCTGTTTAGTTTTAACGTTTCTTGTTTAACCAAATAGTCTGTCAGATAGCCACCTATCTATCATAGCCCTGTAGTGGCAAGAACGGCTGCTTGTTCTTGCTATGTGACCCTTCATTCATTCATTAATACGTGCTTATGGGTACATGGCTGTATATCAAAACGTAACACCGTTCCAACACAGGGCTGTGTGACCAAGCTGCTGCTGTGACACGAACATAAATGAACTACATTCTGCCGCCTTTATCCTTTACTGTAATCTGGACGGGGAGGCGGAATTTTTGCTCAATATTAACACCTTGAAAACACTGCTGAAATAAAACCATATGTGGTTCAAAACCAATAAAAATATTTTCAAACCGCATTTGAGTACTAGTAGCAAAGCAGTCATAGCCTCACGTCAACACAGCTACGTGGAAGTCGGGCGAGCTGGGCAGTGGCTTGTTAAATTTAACGCAACAGTCACTGAAATCAGACCGTTATCTAAAGAGTTGTTGTATGATGGTGCTATTCCACATGAACTATGTGGTATTTTCGCCTAAGCTTGTCAACTACATTACATTGAGAAGTCAAGGAACTGTGTCAACAAGTGAAAAGAAGCATGGAATGACTTCTTTCAATTCCAAACCAACCAAGCATTACTGAAGTTAAAGGAACTTCCTTTACAGCGGAAGCTATAAAAACTACCACTAGCACACCAACGCATACACATGGATTATACGCCCATGTGGTGAATGGGACCTTTTCAAAGTGTTGTGAAGCCTGGTTCATTGATATGCCACAGACAGCAAGATCACTAAGAAGAGAGGAGGGAGAGGGAGAGAGAGAGAGAGAGAGACTCATTATTAGCAGCAATGCCAGATGGGCACATTAATGTTGCATAAGGACCATTTGAGAAAAGATAAGAGTTAAAGAGAAAGAAATGTTTGATTGCTTTGTTTGCTTAGTCAAAGGCAAAGACATAATTTCCCAGAAAGACAAATAACTCACTGAGAACGCTAGTTCTCGGTGTGACCAAAAACTAGCATGGCTATTTAGCTGCATTGCTGTTATAAGAACAGAAAAAAAAACAGAAACAACATACATGTCCTTAAAACATGTCTGGCATATCTGTCAAACATTCATGAGGCAAAACACACAAAATCCACTGCAGGTCTGTGTCAGCGATACGTGGTGGCAGGTTAGATATTTATGGTGCTCAGAGACCGAGCCGCAGCCCTCATCGCTGCAGATGCAATTAAGGAGCAGATCTACCTTCTCAGTGGTCACTGGACATGTCATGTGACATGAATTATAAAAAGCCAAAGCCACAATGTGAAGGTAAACTCACACCTCACAATGAACACATGCTCTCTCGCTCTATCATCCATCACACAGAGAGGGGAAAGAAACATAATCCCTACTTTATCTTTTCCATTTTTTATATGGCACCATTAAGAGTTTGCATTTGAGTTTGGCTTGTGCTACATACCTTTTATCTGAAAGCCAAGACAATAACAAACCATATTGAGGTTTGTTATTGTCATAGAAGGAACCAATCAACTTCCAAAATCAAATGTCAAGGCATTTCAAATAATAAACAAACCATGTTATTTTGCTTGTCTGTGACAGGAACTTTCAATACACGATTTTTCTATTTTTGTGGGCTCTATGAACAATGTGAAGTCCTTCTTTAAACAATATCCAATAGGATGAAGCAGATGTGGGACAGTAGATTAAGACAATTAAGAAACATGACATATAGGCTCATAGGCTCGCCTGCCCTCATAAAGTTGTGAACAGGTGAGAATACAAAGGCAGTCTTAATTAGTAGCCTAATGTTGAGTGTTTGAGTTTGAAATCAGTCAAACCTTTTCTAAAAACAGTCAACACGACTGAGCGTGCACAAAAGGATAAAGTTGTTAACACATGTTCTATGCTGTGTGCATCACTGTGTGTGTGTGTGTGTGTGTGTGTGCGTGTGTGTGTGTTGTTGTTGTTTTTGTTGTTGTTGGCGGCGGCAGATGGGGTGGAGAGGGGTGTGGGCTGCGGACAGTATAGCCTACCTGTGATGTGTCCATGAAAACGCTCCTTCTGAACTTCCCTCGGCGGATCTCCATTTCAAGGGCTGAGCCTCGGGCAACGGTTGCTCTTGCTGCTTGATTTCGGCAAAACATTGTCTCTTATCAAGATCCAATGTGTTTTGCCGCAAGTCGTCTTATCTGAAGTAAGCGTAAGCTGCTTTTGAAACATAAAAGTAGCCGACCGTTCAGAAACGCCACACAGCAGAGCGCAAATTCAAGGCACCAAGATGCAACACCGTTGACAATCTCCCAAGAGGTCCTGGCAATCCCGTTTCAAGCAGTAAACTATTCTAAACTGGGATGTCGCGGTGACTCCGGCCAGAGATGCAGACGACCTCTCTTGTGTACAGTATCATACATATGCCGCCTACAGACGGGGACAACACGCGGAGCGACTAACTTTTCTTTTGCTCTGTTCTGTGTCAGGAGACCTCTACTGGCACGGGCAGGGATTTATTTCAACGGATGACATGCGCTCGGCACAGCAGGCCTACAGACACCACCGTCAGTGATTTCACATGGCAGTTAGTTAGCGCTATGTTAGTTGTAGTGTTGTAGCCAGGGCCGGAGTGGGACTCATTTTCAGCCCTGTTTCATGCCTTAGACCAGCCCACTTCACGACTGCCTATATTTTTTTTTAATGTAATTAAAACCTCCTTATAAGTCTGCAATAGTGCACTCTTCTCTACAGCATTGTCATTAATTAAAATATTTGACATTGAAAGCAAGTTTTGATTAAAACAATTAACATTTCCAAATGGCGAAATATAGGGTTATTTCATGTGACTTTTATCCTATTCCCTTTCAATCGTGGGCTTTGTAAATATTTACAATCTTTCAAGTCCATGTTATTAATATAGTGCTGAATCATCTGGTGTCATTCATTATCACATTTTTCATTAGCAGGTGTATCTTAATTAGATTACATTACATTCTAATTCTTCTATTCACTCTTAGCAATCCTACTTGCCCATTCTGCATCAACAACCTCAACTGACTAAAGTTTACAGTCAAAGTAACTTTTTTTTCCCTTTAACAAGGTACTGGTGACTTTTTCTTTTTCTTTAACAAGGTACTGTCGGGGAAGTCTAATTATGTCATTATTAACCGGAAGGCTACACTCTGCGAGTACGTACGTGGGCTGCGAGAAAATAGTACATAAATAGAGTTAGCTGCTGGGATTTCTGGCAGCCAGAGGGATAACCTATATTTTTCAACCCAGTGCCACCACGGCCAAAAAAAAAAAAAAAAAGACAGGCCCTCTCCAGACGTTCCAGATTAGCCAATCTAAGCCTGGTTGTATCCTGTCTCACCTAGGCCTGGTCAGCTAGGTTACTAGTTACTTGAATGACAATTTTTTGGCATAGATCCCATTCCTTTTATTCACCTGTAGGCTATATCCATAACCCTAAAAAAAGTCAATTCAAATTCACCTTTTCAGTGTCCCATGGCCATAGCCTAGGCTAGCAAGCTACATAGGCAGCAACATGTTTTTACAATAGCTAGCAATTTTCAGAGTTTCAAATTAAAAATGATTTCAATTATGGCAGCTCAATTCAAATCACACTGTGGCATCATTAGGATAGGCTACACTTTAGAGAATGTCAAAATAGCTAGGTTCAGTGAGAATTGAATTTGAGCATGTGAGCACTCAGTCAATGGCACCAGGCCTACATTATATTACAATTGCATTTTTCCACTTTGATGTTCACACAAACTGTGTTGCAGATAATGTGTACAGTGTCAAATATCCACTTCCAATCAACCAGGGTTGTAAAGGTATAAGTGCAGAGCCCTGTGTGCGCTGTAGGCCTATGGCATTTTATTTATGAGCATCAGCATCAGACCATGAAGATAGATAAAACAGAAATGTGAATCGCAGTCCTTGGAAGATCTCTAGGGGTAGCTGAGAATTTACTGGGTGAGGAATTCTGCCGTCTTGGAAGGTCATTAGATCAAGCTCATGAGGCAAAATATTATAATTCAACACATTCACAATTCATGATGTATAAATTGTCAGTCGACTCCAATTGACATGCACACACAATAATTGACAAAGTAAATGTAATCGATATTTTTAATTAAACTGGAGTTCACCCTCAAATGGTCAAATGCTTTATTCCCCGTTTGGCTTAGGAAGGTTAACTTTTTTAGCCTATTGAAACGTGCCAGTTCTTCAGAGATTTATCCAATGAGTTCTCAAATTGCTTCACAGCCAAACCGCTCTCACATGCAGTATAGCAACAAATATAATCTCTGGATTCATTCAAATCTAGACAGTTGTCATGTATGTTTTTAGGTCTAGACAGACACTGTCTACACTAACTTGTGACGTCATGCCTCTTTCATTTTAATCTTACTACATTGCATATGCATTACACTAGTATTCTTGTTAGGGTGACCATATAGGGTTTCAGCCTGAATAATATCTGTTCTACTATTATTCTGCTATACAATCTAAATGTAACATATTTATACCCTATTATGGAATATGCTTTTTCGCATTTTTTACATTAAACACGTTTTCTTTTATCTGCCACTTCTTTATTCACATCCAGGGCAAACTCACCAAATATATGCAGCCTGAAGCATCATTTTACATTAAGAATCACACTAAATCACCGTTGCAAGCTATTTTGAACATGACAGAGCTGATGACGATAGTTGGGATAGTTAGGGTCTGGAGTGGTCATTGCGTAACTACTCCCCTCTGTAATCTTCCACTTACCTCAATTAAAAATCAGGATGTTTGTTGATGTTGAGAGCTGGAACACATAGCCAAAGGCATGCTGTTGCTGCACAAGATCTCCTACAATGGTGTATGTGAAATGCAAATTCTGTTTACACATCACGTCGCTGTGTGTGTGTGTGTAGTGTGGGTGGGGGTAATCGTGGGGAAGAACCTTGCTTTCCCAGGCCAGGACTGACCCTCTTGCAACTCTTGGCTGGCCCTTGGGGAACTCTGTTACACAGTCAGGCTATAGCAATGGTTTATTTGTAGAAACCTTACTATATGACTGATTTTGAATCTATGCCTGTGAGGAAAGATCTGCGCTTTTAAAGACCTTGTTAGACAACCTGCATGCAAACATCCCAAACAAAATTATCGTCTTTAGGACTGTATTTTTAGGTCTCTTTAAGTCCCTTGAGGTCTGTATTTTTGCCCACAGCCGTGCAAAGGAGAGCAAGCAACCAAAGGGGAGATGCTGAACATCAAAAGCAGCAGTTAATATTGGCACAGTTTGACAGCACACAAACAAAACACATCACTCTTTACCGCAGAGCAAGGATTACAGAACAGCTGGACGATGATGATCACGGTCTAAAAACACGAGGTAATACTTTTATGGACTACCACCACACTATTCACTCTCTTTACCTCACACTCAGTTATATAGCCTATTGATTCTCAAAGTGGGGGTCACGAGACACAGCGGAGGGGGTCACAAGATGATTTTTAGAAATTTTATAAAATTTTTAAATTATTTTAAATAGCATATTTTAGCCATAATTGTAAGTTATATGCATTACTTTTATGTATTCTGCTACTAGCATATATTAAAATATGATAAAATAATATTATGGCTGTTATGCCATAACAGTCATATATTAACCACCTATGGCATCTCTGGCATTGTTGTTTTGGGGGTCGTGAGCTGAAAAGCTTGAGAACCACTGCTATAGCCCACCAGTTAGAGCTAAGGGTGCAGGCAGAAAGCAAACTTGTACTTATACTGTGTGGGAAGGTCTGTTTGGCCTCCTGTTCAGAGTAAAAGAATTACAAACACAGCAGAGTGATTTTTGGCTTTACCCACTGTAATTTCTTGTGGTTGTATGTGCTCCAATTGTGTGCTATTATATTATGCACACCCTCTTTTTTATAGTTCTCATAGTACTGTAACTCAAACAGTCCAAGAATGGCTCCCAATATACTGTAAACAAAGTGTATGCCAAAATAATCTCTGGGCAACAGCAGCAGATCATCTTATCAAATGTTTCCTTTAACCTAAACCTAAACCTTTGACCCTAAAATTCTATTTTAAAGGTTAAAGTAGATATTTGAACTCAACACACCTCTCGCTTCAATTTCATGCATGCACCATTAAAGCTCCACCCCCCCCCCCCAAATTGGACACACACTGCCAAGGCTATGATGGTGCGGTCTGCACCACTGTTTGTTTCCATTAATTGACCCAGGGTTGTGTAAAAACACCAGAATTTCTTCAGTGTGCACAAAGAACACGCATAGTTTGTCTGAACCAATTCAAAGTCACCAAAATGTAGATTGCTAACACCCCCGACCCCCAAAAACCAAACAAACAAATCTTTAACAATTTAACAGCATTTCACCCTTCTGAACTCATATTTAGGATTAATGTATTTAATTAACCTACAACACCTTTAACATTACATAACATTATGTCACAGTATGAAGTTTGCCTTCTGCTGGACAATGTTTGCCACAGCGACAGAAATGGTGAGGTTACATTGCTTGCGTGCATTGGTCAATCTTCTCATGGTTGGTTCATTAGTACAAACTAAAATATAAACAAAGTATAGTGAGCAAATGTAAAGGCCTCTGCCACATTTTAATTTGGAATACAAAACAAATACATGCTTAGGTCTAAATTATTAATATATGGAAATATAAACGGGAACAGACTATTAACAAAATTAATACTGAAGACAACAATTAGTATACTGAGAAAGCCTTTATTTTTTTTTTTTATACAAATAATACAAAATGTACCCCTTTCAATCAACAAAAGTTTTAATATCATATACACAATTCTAGGACACTACATTTTGCAAGGTTTAAAGCAAAGAAATACAGATGGGCACAACAGGAGGCATTTGTACCACATCTGAGGTCTTTTGTGACTAGAATTATTAGATGAAAACGTCATTTGTGGCTAGAATTATACTTCCCGGAAGCAGCTTCTTTGCTTGCCTGTTTCAACCCCTGGGGAAGAGAATAACGTAACTTTAACATGTATCTAATATCGGGACCTCACACATTCCCACCACAATTTGGGATCTGAGAGTCAAAGCAGGTTCAATAAGCAAACGAACACAGTATAGTCACAAACAGGAATATAGTATCACCTATATCAGACACTATTCGGACCATACAGTCAACCTACATTACATTTTGTAAGTCAGTGAATGTGTTCAAATTATACTTCAGTGATATAACTGGAAGCCCAGGCGCAGATGTTTTATATGACATATTAAATGTAACCGTATTTAATTAATATTAATTATTTCATTTGTTTTCCAAATTCACTTTCTCCGTTTGTGAGGCTGGTTGACATGTCACAGACTAGCAAATATTGTGAAAATATTACCAGGAAACTATTGACTCTCTCGTGTCACAAGTGAAAATCAATTGAGGTTGGGAACACACAGGTACACTGTATAACAATTATAACAATTCATCAAATACAGCAGCCAAACAGAATACTGCATCCAGAACATCAATGCACTTTTATGTAAGCAACCTATGGTATACAGTAAACAGAATCACTTTAAACGATACTTAGTGTACGCACCAAATAATATCCTGTATGGTATCCACTCATGTACCAGGAGATGAGCATGCTGCCCAAAGCTTCATCATCTTCCATGTCAGGGCTCATAGGAGGGGGTGGGATCATCTATGACAAAGAAACAGACAGCAGTGTTTACAGATCACAAATAATAATAAATCATCATATTATCAAGTGTCTTGGTAAATGTCTTGCAAAACAATAACAATGAATTCCTAAAACAATCATGTTATTCATAAAATAGTATGCAAATCAACACGTTTATTTTTGGCACTGTGGCCACAAGCCTTTCCAATATGCAATACTATGTGTACT
Organism: Typhlichthys subterraneus; assembly: GCA_027564835.1. Taxonomy (NCBI): domain Eukaryota; kingdom Metazoa; phylum Chordata; class Actinopteri; order Percopsiformes; family Amblyopsidae; genus Typhlichthys; species Typhlichthys subterraneus. The sequence goes on along the minus strand of JAODUH010093604.1, from coordinate 34,564 downwards.
ACTGTGACTTGTCAAGCCAACTAAACACACATTTGTAAGCCACAGTATTGCATTTGGTAAATGCATGTTCATACTCACGGGTGGTCCACCAGCCATCATTGGAGGCCATGGCATAGGCATTTGGCCGCAAGGACCACCAGGCCGCTTGTTTCTTGCCTGCAGAGAAAACAACATAGGCTTGAAAGTAACAGGTTACCATCAATTTCAATAAAAGCTACAGTAGTACTAGTAGCTTTGACTACCCCCCCTGATCCTAGTGAGAAAATTGCACATTATAAACAAACACAAAAAGTTAGGAAATTTGTGTTTGGTATATTATTTCTTTGTTGTAACAATGCTTCTTGGCAATACATCTTAAAAAGCTTGGAAAGCCTGAATATTCCCCTTTTAAATGATGCCACATTTGTAAGGAACATGCATTTGTGTAATGAGCAGCAGAGCTGAGTAGGTGGGTTGCAGATTTGCCAAATCTTCTCTGACAATGCCAAACAGCTTCTCTTTGCTGTTGACTCTTGTTTGGTGAATTGGATGATTGAAGTCTGAAGAAACAAGACACATTGACAATTTAACAATTTATTAATTTAACAGACAGGAGCGTCAGTAGCGTGTGCAAGAACCGCACACAGCCAGAGGCACCTACTCCTCATGCTGGTCACCAGCCTGTTCACACACTGCTGTGGGATAGCATCCCCTTCTTCAGCCAGCATTTGACGCAGGTCAGCCAACGTGGTTGTGTTGGTCATGCCCAAGATGATCCCACAAGTGTTCACAAATGTCCTTACTCTTTGTGCGTAGCTAAGTTAATTGTAATTTAATATCAAGTTCATATGGTCTCAGTAGCAGAACATCTTGTTAGTTTAACCTTGTGCTAATGGGAAGTGCAAAGTGTAACGGTGGCAAGCCAGTGGTGGTGTGCACTAAGTCTCCGAAACCTCAAGCACGCTCTTGGGCCCTTGAGGCTAAAGCCTTGCTAAGGCTCTACTCTATACACCGGGTTGGCGTCCCGGATCGAGACAGACCAGTTACATAGGGTTAATCAAGAAAATGGCAGGGTATTCATATACAAATATATATTTTCAGCTGGAAACCTAGGAGCTATACCACAATAACAAAAACAATGACCCCAGCTTAAAGGTAAAGTCAGCTGTTGCAAGCTAAATGTAATCTAATACACTTTGTCAAATTTACCCAATATCTCCTCACATTTCGCTAGCTTACTATTCTCTGTGCTTGTTGACAAAAGAAGCTGATACTTCTACACAGCCCTGGCTCCGTAAATCGGAACATATACAAAGTGGTGAACACCACTCGTATCAACAAAGCCTAGCACTACACTTTGCTTCACAATGCATTTCCAACGTGCGAGACGCCGGCGCGGAGGACCGTGATGCGATAAGCTTTTGATTTGGTCTCGAAGTTAGCAAGAATGACTGACCATACCTTTAATGCACTGTGCTGTCCAGTCGACAGACCTCAAGAGAACATATGTGGGACAAGCTAAATGAGCTACCCCTAGTACAAGTCTCATTCATAGTGCACACGACAACACTATTATAGCAAAGATTTTCTAGCCTCACACAAATTAAGATCAGTGACAAATAACCTAGATTTGAGCCAACTTGCTAGCTCCTGTCATTAGCACTTAAGTGGGTTCTGACCCAGATTTGTGCTGTCCCAGATACTCTGACATTTATAGAGCATGTTTCAAATTATCGGCACCAAATCCTGCGAGGAAAGCAGATGTGTGATTATCCACCTTTAGATGGCTCTGCAGAACATATTCATGGATGTCCATCCATTCCTTTCATTTACTTATTAAAATAAGTTTTAAAACCAATTGTGTAATGTTGGATCCCCACCTATTTCAAATAATATTTACTTCAAACAATCTAGCTCATTTGAGACCTGGGCACTCACAGCTAATGCGTCACGAAACGGAAGCCTGCTAGACCACGTAACGGCTTACTTGACAGCATTTTGCAAAAAAGAAACAATGAAATTAAAGTGTTTACATTCTAACATAAGGAGGATTCATAATGTTTCCCATACCATTTTGAAGCCAGGCAATGGGGGTGGACCAGGAGGAAACCCAGAGAAGCCAGGAGGCCACATCGGAGAATGTTCTTTGGGAGACTTGGAATTTTGGGGTTTGTTGTGTTGCTGCGGTTTGTGTTGATGTGATGTGGATGACCTATCACTCTCTTCTGTTGAAGATTCTGCTTCACTAACCTTCATTCAAGAAAAACATATAAACCATTTGCACTATTCTTTGAATACATATTACATATTTGATTCTCCATTATGTCATACTTTAAGGCATCAAATTATAGTAAACATTTAACCTATGTTACGATTTTTATATATATATATATATATATAAAAACACAAACTATCAAACAATATGTTGGCCATATTTCTCTAAATTCCAATACATACTGGATTTAGTTTTAGGAAATAAAAGACTATTGGGCCCTAAACTAATTATACATCTGAGGCGCCAGGGTCTCAGTTTGCCACCATACCTTGACATTTGTTTCTTCCTCAACCTCAGACATTTCTGAGAGAAGGTCTTGGAGATTCTGCTCTTCCCCATTGCCATAGTCTGTATACGTAACTATACAAGTACCCATTTTCATATCTATAGAGGAGATAGTGGCTGCATACAGTTGTCCATCCTCTGACCAATAGGCACTGCAGGAATCCCCAACCTGCCACTGTGACATAGGACAAAGTGTTAGTTCATAATAGCAAATCCTCTAGCCAAATCATAGCCTAATCTTACATATATATTTTTTGGCAATTTATTGTAACCATATATTGTAACTGACCTGGGTTGAATTAAATGCTATATGGTCTGGATCATTGAACAACACAAACACAGAAACGGTTATTCTATTGTTAAATTCACAGTTTTCCTAACAGGGATTAGATCCAGGCTAATCCAAGATGTAGGATGCTTGTCAAAGAATATTTGTCATAGAAGGTTGTTTAAAACCTGTGTTGCTTTGAAATATTTCACTTTGATTACACACAGAATAATGTATAATCAACCTCTTTATCTGGTGGTGCATTAGCTCTTTTTCGGCTTAGATTCTTTTTGTTGTTCTTCCGTTTTTTTCCTGGGTGGTCTTTCTCAGAGGTCTGGGGTTCATCTTCTTCACCCTTTAGAGCAGTCTGGCATAAATAAAGTAAATCAAAATAACAACCAATGTTAGTGAGGCCATACATATGGAAAGATGTCAAGTGTTTAAATTGCACGTTACTTACATTATGCACAGTATGGCATTTCTATTAGGATGTCATTGGAAATGTCAAATGTTTTGTTTATTATTATTATTATTATTATTATTATTATTATTATATGAAACAGGTTCTGTAATTTGACCACTTTACCTTAAAGGATGCAACTGCTTTGTCATAAGCCTTTATCAATGCTGTGTCATCCCATATATCAGAATCATCACTCTGAAAATGTTAAATAGAAGTTTTTGCTCTTGACAACAAACCAGAGATTCATAGTTACACTTGGATCTTGGCCTAAGTATAAACGATTTACCACACTGTATCTTAGCCAAGTATCTATCGGTACATAGACCCCGCACATTCACACTTGTAGCGGTACTAGTGTGGTGCTCATATATTGTGGGCTAGCCAGTGTCACAACTGGTACTGTATCCATCTTATTGTTGTGTGTTTAGCCAACGGAACCATTAACATAACTTTAGTGATACCTAAATGTCACTCGCAGTAGAACCCACTGTTATTCATAACTTACCTGTCCCCCTCCACGGGAAAAAACCACATCTTTGAATCCATTCGCCATGACCAAATGCTGAATTATCACTGCTAACTGCTACAATGCACTTCAACGTGAGTCGCAGATGGTGACGCGTTACTAAATAGATGACGAATATATCTTGCGACAAGTTGGTTGACTTGGCAACGCATAGTGGATGGAACAGAGCGATGTGTGCTTCTCTCGGGTTGCTCATCTCTAACGTTGAAACTTAATATTGCAAATTATGATAGATTCTTCCTTAAGTTCTTTGGGTGCAAAAGTGGTCTTGGTTACATCCAGTGATGATAATCACCCTCCAGAAAATCTTATCGATGGGTGAGTAGGCTATACGTTAGCTCACCTTCTTTTTACTGCTGCTTTTGCCTAATCAACTACTTTCGTTCCCAGAAGCAAGTCAACGTTTTGGATGACCACTGGGATGTTTCCTCAGGAGTTCATAATTCGCTTTGCTGAACCAACGCGGATTAATGCTGTGACAATAGACTCGTTTAATGGTACCATATGCACGAAAAATCATAATTTAAAATGCTATGTACATTTCGGTGTTATTTTGGAAATGCTCAGCCAATATATACTAATATTAACAATGGTATTTCGCTCAATCAATCAATCAATCAATCAATCAATCAATCAATCAAAACAGGCAGCTTTACACATTTTTTACAATTTTTGATGTCAAAGCGGTAAAGCCTCTTTCTGCACAAAAATTTGGTCACACACCTCGACCCTTTAACGTGTATTTGACTGCCCACACAGAGTAGGCTATAATGTATTAATGACCCTTTGACCCAATAAGTTATAAAAGTTAGTGTTTGTTTTCCAAAACAAAACATTGTTACTTGTTTTAATCTTTTTCGATTAGTGTATGTACCTAGCATCAAGATATTACATTGTTTACACTGTTTCTTTTTTTGCAGTCAAGAAGTTAAAGGTAGAAAAAAATACCTCAGATAATTCCTCTCATTTTGAACCTCTTGTGGAAAAAGGTACGGGTGAGGCATCTACATATGTTATGTTATTTGTTTTGTTATTTGTTCACTTCCACAAGTTTTTATTTTCAATAAACATTACATTTGTTATTGCAGAGTTTGAACATACAGATGGGCATCTCCAGTCAAATTCAATTTCAGTAAGTTGGCTCAACAATTAATAGCCCAGATGGAAGAAGCCCATATACCTTTTGTATTTAATAAAGCAAATCGACTTTCTTCTCTTTTCAGATGGGTGGAACAAATGCAGTTCACCTACGTTTTCTCATCACCTCAGGTTATGATCACTTTGTCTCTGTACACAATGTCAGCATGGAGAGTTAAATGTCAATATCTGGCTTGAGGGATTCATGTCCTGGAACCGTATATCTGGAGCATATAATTATGTATATCTTTGTCTTGAAAAGTTAATTCAAAAGAATCAAATGAAGCACACATGGATATCATTGCACACTGTGTTTGATAAAATCTGTTGTAATTCTGCATCTAATCTAATTAGTATCCACTATAAACCCCATGCAACATGATGTATCTTAAAATATACATTCATATTTCTGCATGCAAAATATGTCAGTTAAAACTGATTATCTAATTTCTGTTACATTATTTGCTCAAGCTGACAATAAGATGATTATTTCATGTTAAAGTTGGGGTATAATTATTCCACATAATAATGATTCCATTTAATTTAACATATTGTAATTTGACACATTTTACAATAAAAGATTTGGACAGTAATGAATGCTAGTTTAGCTGACAAAGCAAATCTGAGAGAATCTTTGTAGCTGCTCACTGAGAAGGAGAGATAATTAACTAATTAAGAATGGGCTATTTTAAATTGGCACCCATGCAGTCCCCCCCTTTCCCCCCAGAGCCAATTTTGACATTCCCATTCAAATGTGGACTTTGCAGCTGGGTATATGGGGGGCCAGATGGTTTCCCTGCCAACCAGCTAGTCTCTGCAGACTACAGGCCAAGTCAAACAAAGGCTCAGGCCACCTCCTGTATTACTTACTCACACGCACACACACACACACACACGCACACACACACACACACATTTTACCTCTGTTGTAGCATGGGGTTGGTGAGAGGGGTGAGACCATGAGGGACTCCCTCCCCAATTATTTTGCTGACTGTGGAGCAGCTTTGGTATAATAGCAGAGACAGTTTGTGTGTGTGTGTGCGTGCGTGTGCTATACCGTAGGTGTGCTATACCGCACATGCATGCAGGTCAGAAATACTGCTTGTTCAACGGTTGGTTGGGATGCAGTGCTTTTGGCTGTGGGAGTGTGTCATGTTCTCACTCATGGATTATGTATTGGTCTGGAATTTATTATAATTATAATAATACAGTCTATATATATATATACTGTATTATTATTATATAAGCAAAGGAGCTAGGATAGACCATGAAATGAATGCACAGGCATTTCGTTTCTGGTGTGCCTACAGTTGCATTTCGGTGCTTATTTCAAATGGTGAACTGTTTGTGCTCCAAATGTATGACTAAGAGTTACTCTTTGTATGATGAATGGGGGTTGCACATGGGCCTCCTCCATACTGATAATGAATTCAGTCCCCTTTGTACTTGACTGCTGGACGATCATCAGAATCACAGCAGGATATGACTGCATTATTATTATTATGTCACAGCAGAGAATGCCCAACTTATCACCCCATCTCTTCTGATGGCTGCCCAACTGTTGTCCAATCACGCTGAGACATCTGCAGGACCAAAATTGTGTAGGCTATGTTCTGCAGACTTAATAAGAGGAGGGAATGATGAACAACTCTCTCTCCAACCCTTTTGCTGTGCTGCAGTATGTTGCAAATTCTAGGATTTCTGGAAATGCAAGTTAAATTGTAGAATATGAAAACAGAGAAGCTGAATATCTGCAATAGTATGTATTATATTACGTAAACTACCGATACAAATCTAGACTCCTTTTTTCCGCACACATTTGCTGTTTGAGCACGAGTAATAGCAGTAATTCCTTGATATGTTAATGATGTTAAGACCTGGCTCAAGGGCTGTAAACTAAACAAACAAACACTAAACTAACAGCATAACATTTAGGTGTGAATGTCTGTAGGTGTAGGTACTGAATATATGTGTTGCATGCTAACCAACCTAAGACACAACAAACAGCATGTGTGGTGCCTAGAGGGTCACATGGACAGTGTGCTGCAACACACCTATATACTGTATAATACAGTATATAGGTGTACTTAATTAGCCTAACTAGGGCCTATCCAGCTAATAAGGACCACAGGGCTGCTAAAACAAAGCAGGGCCGTCACAATGAAACCACATTTCTGCTAAAACATAATTGTTTTTTTTTGTCCTGGTTGTTCGAGTTTGTTTAAAGTAACTTAAATCAGACAGCTTTGGTGCATTACAGTTACTAGTATTTAGTGTGTTCATTTCAATTCTGGCTGATATGATGAGAAAATATTGCAGTTTAGAAACAGGCAGTTTCTTAGGCAAACACATATTTCACTGCTTGAATATGTTACAAATGATCTTTGGTAACAATATTTGAGTGCTAATATGTGTTTTTCATGTATATGTATGCTTGTTGTAAAAATAAATATTGTTATTAAGAATAATATACATCAAAATTGAATGTTTTTAAATCCAAAGACTGAATCAGTCAAGCTCTAATAAGGATGCATACATATTTCCTTGTCTTTCCTTTCATGTGAAACTAATGACTTGGAATTTCTGCTTTTAATGTGTCTAGTGTGGTTGTCATATTATTTCAATGACAGCAGCACATACAATGGGACTTAATTTGATTTCTAGCTGTGATTTGGTATAATAAGGCTAGTTATGAATGACGCTGGGATGGAGGGCTCTTGTTAGGAAGGAAAGGCTAACAAAAAGATGTTGCAACGAGATAACTGCAAATGAGCAGAACAAAAAAATTGACAAAGGGTCTTAATAATGAAAATTTACATTATAAACCAACAGAATTTATTTAGGATCTAACAGTGTTTATTTGCATGTAATAAATATAAAGTACACTATATGGCTAACATTTATTTGTTACCTTGGCAATGTGGCAATACTATACCAATACCTCTGTGAGAAATCTGACAGAAGACATGTGTGTAGTGGTTTAGTTTATGTCATCTAGAATTGTATCCAAAATGTTCCATGTTTTTACATGGAAGAATGATTTTGAGTCACATACTAGTAGCCAACATAGTGAAGCTCAGTGCAATAGTGTGTTACCAGATGCATATTTTCCTTTTGAATTAATACCCTAGCCCCAAACAAAAACATAGGCTACACCAATTGATTTTGTTCATAAATGCACTGACATTGTATGATAAAATAGATCAGCCAAGCTCTAATAAGAAAGCCATACATCTTTCCTTTTGCGTTTTCACATTGCTGGGTTTTTGTGACATTTGCATTCAAATAAACATGATTTATTAATGTTAAAATACAGTGGAATGGCCATGCATGTGACTGCTTGATATGCTTAAGTGTCCCTGCATGTATGCCAGTTCCAGTGACAACGGAATTGTGTAACTTGATCATTAATGTATAAGACAACAAAAAGCTTGTGTTGTCATAAAACATCAAAAGGACTAGATGACATACTTGAGTTTCATGTGAAATGTACATTGAAATGTACAATGTAATTACATTAAATGTAGTTTCACCCTGTTAGTTAAATTATACAGTATTATCTGATTGTACTTTTTCAGGCATTGAAAACCCTAACATCTGCCATATAACTAGAAAATAAATGGGGATCATGACAATAATTATTCTGAGATGGCATACTTATTAAAGTACATCCATTTTCTTTTTCATGCTAGTTATTGCACCAATCTTTCATCTAATTTCTGGCTGAACATTATATATTTTTAATGACTGAATGTTAAATGCCTGCTGCATTCTTAGACATCATAATATAATACCGTATTATCTGGGAAGTAATATTTCTGTGAAAGTCTTCTTGAGTGTGTCATTACTGAGGAATACAGAATATGCTGTATTTGACCCTAAACTTAAATATGAACTAGTGGTCAAAACAAAGTATATTACATATATCACAGTCGTTTATCATGCTGCTGGTTGGGGACATTTGTGAACCAACTTGATGTGTCTTATCATGTGTCATCAGACATGAATCATGGATTACATAAATCATATATTGTCTGCCTTGTATCAACACAACTACAACTAATAACAAAATGATAAATGATTTACCCTTTCAAACGTAACGGTAAACAAGACAATTTTCTTGTGATGACCAAATAATCCAGTGTTTAAGTGTTTTAGTTACAGTGCACTGTTATTACAGTATTAGGTGTCAGAGAATATTTTACAGATAGATCTGTAAAATATTCTCCTTTTAACTTCAGCTGAAACATTTCCAATTGTTGTTAGGTTATGAGTGTAAATGCTTAACTTACGCAACCTATAGTAATAGCATAGTCACTTGCCAGTGTCATTATTACTGAGTTGTATTGCCTGTGCTGCAATATCCCAGCTGTAGTTAAATCTCTGTGGCAATCACATCATCGTACGTTTGTAACCCTGAGCTGTAGGGGACATCCAAATCAAGCTCAGTCCTGCTCTCCAGTTCTGCTGTCAGCTCCTTCAGGATTCTCTCCAAGTCTTGGTTCTTCTTGTGCATTTGCAGGTAGCTGATCTGAAGCTGCTTCTGGTACCTGATGACCCTTTCTTTTTCCTTGTTCCACGTCAGCCTCTCCTGCTCAAAGGTGCTGATCAGCTTCTCTCGAGACTCCTTCTCCTCGCTGAGCTGTTCCTTGAGTCTCTCCACCTTTCTCTGGAGGGAATCTGTGTTCCCCTCATGCTGGGTGTGGGTGGGTGAGGCTGTGGCTTGGTTAAGATGATCTAAGGCCCTGGCTTCCACCTGAGCCTGAAGTTGGAGATTATTCAAGTGTCTCTGTTCTTTAGCCTTGGTCAAGTCCTTCTTCATTCCCTGGATATCTGCCTCCAGTGTTCCCACCTTTTCCCTCAGCAATTTAGCCTCATTCTTCTTGCGCTGAAGTTCATTTTGGCATACCTAAGAAGCAAACCACAGTGATACGGTCATATTCCTGAACATGTAGCAGTCTATAGATTCTGTAACTTTGCTTGTCACATTTTGGAGAAACATTTGAATGTCACACAATGAGCAGGTACACTTTCAAGGCACTGCCTATTTTGTCATGCAGCCATCTTTTTATTTATGTGAAATGTTGAAAAATGACAAAATACCAACCTCAACCTCCACCATGCGAGAGTGAGTCTTTTCCTCTTGTTCTTTGTTCTGTTTTTCCAGTGTCTCCATCTTTGCTTTGATGTCCTTAAGTGAGGCCTTGAGGCTGACTATTTCATTGAGCTTATGGCTGATGTCTGCCTGGCCGTCTCTCAGCTGCTGCTTTAGCAAGGAGATCTCCCCAATCTTTTGGCAAACCTACACCCAAAGATACATTGACCAGTGTGGTTACTTGCCAGCATGAATGGATAAAAGTTGCCGTGGGAGGTTCATACAGTATATGAACAGTAAACACACACACACAACTCACCTCCCATTGGGTCTCTTCCAGCGTGGGAGATAGATGTGTATTGTTTGTCTCATATGACCTCAATCTCATATCAGCCAGATCTTTCTCTTGAGCCAATTTGTCGATGTCCTCCTGAAGCTTCTCCTTGTCCGCCTGTACACCAGTGTGTTTTAATTTTAGTAATCTGATAGAAGGCCCACTTGGTAAAGAAGAAGTGCAAAAGTTCTTAAGTAAAACTTTTTTTTGTGATGCTACGTTAACGGGAAGCTACAGAAGAAGCTGACCTGGAGCTGGTTGACCTGCTGCTGCAGTGCATGCTGTGTCCTTGCAACTCTTTGTGACACTTGACGTAGCTTTGTGGAGCAGCGTTGCTTCAGCCCTTCCATTTCCTCAGCACAGTACCGCTGTCTCTCATCAAACAGCAGGCATGTGTCTGCCTCTTTCTCCTCAAAACACTCCTGCAAGAAGGTCAAGAAAACCCTGAATCATCAGCTACCTGGAAAAGTGGGCTGTATGAAAACCATTGTGTGTACCTGTAGTTCGTGTAGCTCTGTCTCCCTTTCCAGAAGCCTCTGTTCCAGCCGTTCAATCAGCACCTCATCTGTTGTGATAGGGGAACGTATACCGCCTCCTGTCTCACAAAGCGGACTTGGCTGATTTGCAGTGTCCCCGTTAGCCTTGGAGCATAACCCTCCATCACTTACAGCAGCGATGTATCCAGAGCAAGGGTTAACCCCATTCCCATTGGACCATGGAGGGAAATTGGGTTGTAGTCCCTGGGTGAGGCCATTTGCTGGAGTTAAGCTGCCTACACTCTGAGTGACAGGGCCTGTGGAAGCACTTAAGCTACCACTGGTACTGTGTGTGGGCAAACTAGACATAGAGTTGCGTCCAGAGTCAGACAGAGTCCCTAAAATCAAAAGAGATTAAATGTACATTAAAAACTGGTTACATTTAAAGCGACAATCTCAAACTTCCAACATTTTTGTATCTTGGTACAGTATACGGTTTTGTCAAGGCCACCTATGGCAAGTCCAAAACCATATCTTATCGAGAGTCAAGATATATGGGATAGAGAACTTAAGACTGAATGATTATTTGAATTAAAACTGAAACCACAATTTGAGCTGAACAACATTTTCATGAGATTTTTGCAGTATCCCTAACTAATGTCGTTACCATTTCAATTAATGAGGGTTTTTTGTATTGCTGGAGTGGGCTGACTGCTATAGCTGTAGGCTAAAACTCCACCCACCCAGCATACTCATCCAGGTGAAATATGTCTCAGTGTAGTGATATTTTGACAGACATCAACACCTACAGTAGCCAAGAGATGAAGAAACTGGAATATAATTTAATATACCTGGAATATAAATTACCTAGTCAAAATGTAAAATGAGCGAGGCATTCCGCTGCCAAGTCCCAAATTGTGACTGTTTGACAAGTGCTCTTGACGTATTGTGGAATTAACGCAATTGCGTTGTAGTTGTTTAATTATTGTTCTGGTGTGTCGGTTAAATAGCCTGATTAAGTAATACAAAAATATTTTGATTATGCTAGCTAGATCATTGCCAAATTCAGTCCAATTAAAGTCCATGGCTATAACTGTAGTAGACATGTCGTTGACAGTTGGAAATATTACATTTCATTTTAGCATAATACAATGGAAAAGATAATTGAATGGCACCTGAGAAAGTGTCTTGCTTGTGTTCATAGGTCTCTGTGCTCCTTGGTTTCTCCATAGGGCTGAGGAAATGGTCCAGGTTAGCGGGGCCTGTCTGTGGTACATTTTGGGGAACAACAGGCTTGAAGGCAGCAGGACCAATCAGTGTCTTCTCAGCGATGGCCTAAAAGAGTAAAATGACCGACAGAAACATATTGGTAGTTAATTTATAATTGATTTATGTACATTCGTATTTATTTTTCATTCAATATCCAATATCACTAAAGAGAAAGGGGGTGTGAAATGGTATACATTTGCAGAAACTCCAAAAGTCACTGCCTGGGTTTTACTGTAGTTCATCATCAGTTGTCACATACTGAATGATGACACAAATGAAAAGGCCATATTATTTTTTCCTACGTCTATGAGTATTAGAAATAGAACCAGTGAAGTGTGCAGAATTGCTTCTCTACCGGCCGACAGCAGCCTTTGCAAGCAAAATTCACTAGACTGCTATGAAAGAGAAAACTCAATTTCCAAGATGAACTTATTCTCCGCATGTCCTGTCTGTGCTGTCGAGGTGCGTCACAAGCTTTACCATACCTCTACCTCCATTCTTCCCTGTTCTCCTCCTCTCTGCACCCAACATCTCGCCGCACGCACTGTCTGAGGGAAGATGAATAACCCCTCTCTTTGATATTAATAACATGAGCCGCTGCTGTAAACTCAGCATTCCTTCTCACTGACTTCATGCCTGGGTGGTGGGATGGCTTGCCTTGTTTTCTTTTTCTCACCTAATCTTTTTTTCTCTCCCACCCCGCTGCCCACCCCTCTTTATCCAACTGACTTATCCTTACTCTGGCCCTCGTTTTCTCTCGTTTTCTCCCCCTTGCCGCACCCCACCTCCCCCCGTCTCTTCTTTGGGGGTGTAGTTTGAAGGACGTGTTTGCGTATAGTGTAGTGTCTCTGGCAGAGAAATTGCTTGTGTGAGGAGAGCAAGGCATTCGTGGGCTATTAACCTGAGAGCATCAACACACATTATAAGGAATGTATGCTGCGCATGTTGACGTAGGATCCCTTACTGTCTGTGGATATGACCTAGCCTAAGTCTTAATAATACTAATGATATTATGGCGCAGTATAGTTAATGAAGATCTAATCAAATCTAATCGTCGAAATAATGTGTTGGTCATCTCCAAATTAGTGATCTATTAGGTTTTTGACTAATGTATTGATCACCAATGTCCATTCTTGAAAACCTTTCCATTTGAGATTCAGACTTTTAGTATCTGGTGTCTTGTGTCTGGTGTGAGTCCAGAAAACTGACGTCAGCATCAAGCAGCAGTCTGTGACATAATGAAATAGATAACTGCTCCTCCATTACTTAAAGGTTATACTAGCTATAAAGCATCTGTTCTTTTGGCAGTGGCCATTGTCTCACCCTCTCTGTATGTTTCCCTGACATGGGCAGTAGTTTTGGCAGCACAACATTGCTGCCTCTTCCTGCATGGTCCTCCATCGGTGCTCCTCTGGGGTACACACACCTGGGTTTATTGCTCACCTGGTAGGAAACCGTAACGTCATATTTGTATTTAAACAGGATAGTTGTTAGTTTTCTCGACTCTAAAGTTGGATACAGGAGACAGGTCAAGCTAAATGGATATGCCCACTTTCAACATGGTTCTCACCTTGATGTAAAGGAAATCTTCGCTTCTTCCCGAGCGAGAATGAGAGAGGCCCTTGGAGGGCTGATTGGAAGATGAGGACCCCTGAGTAAAGCCGCACTTCAGCAGCCCGTCCAGAGCGCCGCCCCCTGTCTTCCTCTGGTGACCCGCTCTCTTCTTTAGCTTGCACTCTGTCTGGCAGTGTTGTTTGCTGAGGCTGTGGCTGTTGACGAGGCTACTGACACTACCCATGGTGCTCCGGGCACAGGTGAGGGCAGTGTGGGGCTGATGGATGGCAGGTCTCGATATACGCAGGTGAAGAGAGAACACGAGTCATGACTTCATGGATGGACTGTCTGTGGCCTAATCTGTGAAGACGGCAAGTGTTTTATTAAATGCACTCTGTTTGGTTGTTGAGGAAATACACCTGTGTGATATTTGCCTCTCTTGTTATTTATCAGTCTTAATTATAATCTCTCATGCTCTAATTGCAGGCATAGCCCCATATGTCTATGGTAAAATTCATTTTGATTTGGCCACATTTTAATTGTATTAGTGTTTACTGTTTACTGCATTATGGCCAACTGAATTTCAGTTTAATCCTGCAGTCTTTGGGCAGGTGTGCTCTCCTTCACAAAACAAACACGCTGAAAAGAAAGCTAACCTGGCTGGCACTCTGCCCAGCTTTGTGCATCCAGATTTATGGCAAAACCGTTGATCTTGACAAATAACCCTTTGGGTGCCCTTCCTCTAAACAAACGGGTAATTAGACTACTTCACACCTACTCAGAACCTGGCACACAACACTGTAACTTGTATATAGTATGTTCTTATTTAGTTTTCACTAGGCCACACAGAAGGGTTTGAAAACAGTGCCACTGTATTAGGCACATTTGTTTTGTGATATTCCTCTACACCCATAAGTGTACAAGCCTAACAGTGCTACTGTTAACACTGTTTCAAACATATTCCAGTCCTACTTCCCATTTGGAATGAATCAGGCTATAGATGTTGCTAGTCGTGATCTCTAACCCACAAGGGAAAATACCTCTCACTTGTTACAAAGAGCGCTCCAAACTGGCTCTTCCGGGCCTTGTGTGCTCTCCTAACCACCTGGTCCTTTGCCTTTAAGCGTTTTACAATAGCCAACAAAAGCATCTAGACCAAACACTAACAGCCCGACATAACAGTGCTATGCTAAACTTAGCGAGGGGCTAATCCGTGGCTAATCATTCTTTGCATGGCTGTGTTGTGAGCAGACACTCAGACAATTGACAGCATCATTGTTGTAAGGGGCTTGAAGAGCATGGGGCAAGATGTTGAATCAAGGGCCCAGTGTCAGCCCTGCTACTTTTCACAAGTTAGAGAATGATAGGAGTGATTAGGTGACAACAGCAACATGAACATTGTCAATGAAGGGGTGACATGAAAGGGTGGAGATTTTAGCGGTAGCAGTGACAGCCATTCAAATAGGAATAAAAACATGACACGTGAAAATGTTCATCCTATCTAGATGCTGATTTAGCGGCTAATGTGAGCAGCAGCTACATTTATTTAGTAGCCCAATGATGATGGAAGGCAGTGTGTTTAGGCAGCTCCTTGGAAAGTATCCAATTCAGGGCCAACCACAACAAAGCTTTTAATTCAAGGTGTAATGTAAATCCAATCTACACAATGAACAGCTGCTGAACATGTTAAATATACAATGTTTTCAAATTAGTACCTGTGCCAGCAAAAAGCAAAGCAATCTCACAAACTACAGATGTAAACAGCACCTGAGATGGCTTTGTCTGCCTCTCGTCCAGTCAGCCACTAAATATCAAATCACCCACTACTTACTACCACTTTAGGATATTAGCATTCACAACAGAAAGGCTAGAAAACAAAACATTTTACTTACCAGCTTGTCAAACCTAAGCATCAATCTGTAGTCCACAGCAGAGCTGAACTCTGCAATACAGGAGTCTGTCTGAGTGTGTGTGTGTTTGTGTTAGTGTGTGTCTGAGTGCGTCTCTGAATGAAGAAGCAGAAAGTGAAAATCTCACGCTATCACACCAGCCAGGAGGGCCTATCCACTGTTCTGAAGGGGGCGGGACTTCCAGCTTTTCTATCAGCGGGAACCCAGCTTTGCATTATAACTGACATGTAAATTCAACTGGGTGTGTGTGTGTGTGTGTTTGAGGGAGGTGCTTTGGGACATGACCCCTACCCCCCACCCCCCATGCCCTGGGGAATCAGTGTACAACATGTGCTCCCATACAACCGGCGTGTGCCGCTCAAGTGATTAACTCCTAGCCTTCACAATGGATCCTTTACTCCCCTTTGTTCTCCCCAACACTCCCCATATCACCCATGGACACCCTCCCTGCCCCTTCATCCACTAACTGTGTAATGACCATTCATTCCTCCCGCACTGCTCTGAGCCCTGCACCCACTCTGAACAAATAACTCTTTGGCTGAAGGAGGGAGAAAAGGCAACGACCCACCTCTCTCTCTCTCTTTCTCTTTGTCTGTTGAAGTGTGCCGCTCTTTGTGAGCGCTGCTGTCTGCCAGTTGATGTATGTTCCCTAAACAGCCCAGGACCATATTTAAGTGTTGAATAAATACCTACCCCTCAGAGTGAGAGGTCTGAAGATTTACCGCCACACGGCCAGTACACTTGTTCATTACATGCAACCATGCAGCACATACTTGGTCATGGTTGTGAAATGAAAAGAAGAAGTGGAGACTTTCTCCTCCCAGACATAAACATATTGTTTACACAAACTTTAGGCTCAAATACCAAAATCTACCGGAACAAGGAATATAATGGGTGATATCTTACTTAAAAAAGAGACATAGAGCTTTACCCAGTGTTGTAGAGAATACCTAATCAGAGAAAAAAAAGAAAAGAAAAGAAAATGTTTCAAAACTACATAAATTTTCTGGTGTAAGCGATGCTGGAAATATATTGTTGATATTTCAACTATTCAAAACAACAATACATCTCCTGTCAATGCTTCCTCAGAAGCTCCATCCCCAAATTGGACATGCATTGCTAAGGCTAGGATAGCTAGTCTGCACCACTTTGATTGTGTTCCCATTCATAGAGCCATAGGGCTGTGTAGGAACACCGGATATTCTTTCAGCTAGCAGACCATGAAGAAATATTTGCTGAATCTGACAAAAAGTGTATTGCATTTAATATGATTACTCCACCTATAAGGAAAGCTTCACATGAGAGAAAATGGTATCAGATGCTGGATATTTTTGGTTAATAATAATAACAGATCGACCACTATTGAATCATTGATATAAAAATGGAAAGTGGAAAACAAGATAAAAAGCACAACTATTGTAGTTGCTTCCTGAACTGAATGTTCAATGTTCTCAATGTACTCAATGTTAAAGTTTAAACCCCTTTTAAAAAGCACATTTTCTTATTTGAAATCTACTTTTGTACAAATGTTGTTTTTTGCAGTGTTGTTCATAT
Source organism: Typhlichthys subterraneus (assembly GCA_027564835.1). Lineage (NCBI taxonomy): Eukaryota > Metazoa > Chordata > Actinopteri > Percopsiformes > Amblyopsidae > Typhlichthys > Typhlichthys subterraneus. Next base: position 17,439 of record JAODUH010093604.1, on the reverse strand, counting down.
GCTATACTGCCAATGTTTGCCCAATTCTATTCAGTACTGAGCATGCTTGGCTAAACAATAACTCTCCTGCTTTCTGATGTGACTTTTTGGTAGGAAAGAATGAATGTATCACTTCTATTGATCTTTTAAATAAATAAAGTGAATTGAGGATCTTATATTTCTTCATTATTTAAAAAGGAAATATACAAAGTGTTCTGAATTGGGCCAACTTATTTATGTTTTGTGTGTGTGTGTGTGTGTGTGTGTATGTGTGTGTGTGTGTGTGTGTGTGTGTGTGTGTGTGTGTACATGTGGGGGTATTTTCATTACATGTGTGCCAGTTACACTCTTTTTCTTATACTCATGTGCCCATTTACAGTGTAATGGCTAGTCCTACCCCGATTTCCAGACTTACCCTTATTCTACAAGCCCACATTTTTCAATGCAGTTGGCCTTACCCTGCAGCTGACAATTTTATTTGTATTCTAGGCTAACTGGGTATATTTGGCATTAATAATTGAATGCCTTGTTCATATGAACAAATGTACAACCTTTATTATATGCCATCATTCAACAACACTTCCCACGAGTTCCTTCTGCACACACAAAAACACATAATGGTGATATTCACTCCCAGCCCGACCCAGCTCCATAACAGTCATATCCCTGCTTGGACTAAGCAGTTGTTATCTAGCAGACCAGTCTAAATGCATTATTCTTCATTCAAATCCCAAAAATTTACACTGGTTTGAAGTGAAACCGAATGCATTACTTGCTGTTTATAAATGTTAGTGTCTGGCAAGTGACGTTTAGGTCATAGTGTCTGTGAACTTGTCGGAGATGGTGTTAAATAATGGCCTCTAAAAATGCTAACATTGAATAAATTACAACATTTATTTCTAAGATGGCCATAGCCGTCTAGACAAACGGAATGAACTTGTGTGACATAATGTTGTGCATGTCTATGTTTTGTGCTGATTTTAAGTTTAGAAAGTGTCTTTACCCCTCTGGAATGAACAGAATGTTTTCATTGTTGCCGGTTTCACTTCATCTCCCTATGCGCCCTATGTATGTCTGCACTGTATGCAGTGTGGGGGTTGCCCCCATTGACCTCCTTCACACAAAGCACTGGTCCACAGAAGACCAGCTGACAGCCACACCCCACTTTCCTCCACACCCCCTCCCACCTACTTACACACAGACACACAATCAGAGCATAGCCAATCCATTAGTGCATGCATGTAGTGGAAGACAGTAGAACATTATAAAGGAACCAGATGTATACCTGCAAACAATGACCATGGCTATGCTGTTCACACTGTACTTTCAGGGCTACACTATAAAGGTGCCATATGGCACTGTGATTCTCACTGTCTGCATGGTACGCCTTATTCCTAGCAGATGTTTGTGGAAGATGATCTAGTTCATTGTGTCTGTTTTTATGGGTCAGACACGGTTCTTGCATTTCCCATTTTCTTTTGTTTAAAATGTATAATGCTGATTCTACCTTTAATCCCGTAGTTACTAGTAATAATACAGTACAGTCATATCATTTTGAGTGATTAGATGAAATAGAAGATATTTCTATTATTTTAAGGATAACGTGCTCTATATTTATGCAGCAAGAAAAGACCAGATTATTATGAAGTAAAAGACAACACAATATGTTAAATCAATTATGACTCAATAATGCCTCATACCTTATTAGAACTCTAGCTTGACGCACAAAACCACTGCACATATGGTTCCCAATATAGCATAACATGTTTTATAACCAAAATCGATCTGGCTCTCAAATCACAGTGAAAGTGGCTCATGGATAACAAGTTGCCATGGGCATTTCTATTTTCCATGGATTCTACCACACTTAGATGTTACGTTATAGGTAGAGCTCTATTGCATCCTAGCAACCACCAGAACATCCCCTAGATAAAATATGTATTCATTGTCCACAAAAAGGAATGGTATGTGTGTGTGTGTGTGTGTGTGTGTGGTTGGGAGGAGGGGTTGTTGAAACACTATGACTGCTGTAGTAGGGGAGGAGTAGAATGGGCTGCCTGTCACTCAACAATCAGGTGTGGGAGGGGCATGTAGGGTCACAGCATATGTGCAAAACCACAATGCTTTTGCAACTGCAAGAGCAATTCCATATACAAATAAAGGAGTTTACCTTTAAATGACAAAAAGAAGAAGAAATAAATGATACATTCACGCACACTCCTGAGAGCATTAGTGACTGGTGACTGGCATGCTGAATTATTGAAGAGGAAAGCTCTTTTTTTCCCAACATCTTTAGCCTTCCCACACATATTTCATTCCTTGCTATAGTGTCTTGTGAAGCCACATTGAGAACATGTATAAAACAGCACAATAATACATCTGTTAATACAGTGCATACAGTACATTAGGGTATCCTTGTTATTCAATAGCTACAAGAAAGACAAGTGTTTAAATGTTTTTTGCTGTGTGTGGTATCGTACCTACGTTGCCAGTGTGACAAATGCTGAGCTGCCATCAACTGGGAATGGGGTCTTGGACAGAGACCACCATCAATCATTAACTTTCACTTACTTGCCAAGTGCGCACACACACACACACGCACAGGCACTGACATGCACTTAGAACCGACATGTTCACAGGCACACACACACGCACGTTGGATTCAATAGCAGCTAATTGGGTAATCCATTTAGTTCATTGTGGAGGAGATTGAGCATGAGTAGGGCTTCCGTGCTGAAGTGGAATAGCAGACACTCATTACTGCCATAGAGTAAGTAGATGTAATACCAGTCACGGAGAGAAGGCAGAGATATGGAAAAGCCATGAGATGCATACAAAAAGAAAGCGAATGGCAAAGACAGAGATATTTATGCCCTCTAACTGACTTGGCATCATTCATTGATGCCTTTCATATTGTCTTATCAACACAGTCAATGGTTCCACTGTGCAGAGTTTCACTTTTTATGGGATGGAAGCATATGGTTCAATAAGGGAACATCATGTGGGTGGAGGCCATAGCACTCACTTCATTTAATGTCAGTGTTTTTTAATGTCTTATGGGGTCAGTATTTATTGCCTTCTCTGCCCTGTTGAAATTCGAGCGAGTTTTAAATCCCATTAGGGGTGCATCTGAATGAGACATTCGACTAAGAAAACATTCACCCTCCTTGCTTTTAATACACTGTATAACATGGTTGCCAGAGCTCCTCAATGGCTATTGCAGAGGAGGCATTTACATATCCTTGACAGCTGGGATATAGGGATATATATTTGTAATGGAGTTTAAATGGAATCACTAACAGTTGTGATCAGGATGCAACGTGAAGCCCGTTAGGTCAAAATTTAAATGCCTAAATGTGCTTTTTATATGTCCTCCCATCCAAGATTGATTATTGCGTTCACTGTTTTCCTTTATGACCCTTACTTATTAAGCGCCTTGGATTCTATCCAACATTGGGTTTAAAGAGCCGTACACAGTGTTCTGCACAGGGCAGACCAGAGCAGGCCAGCTACGAACGTATAAAATATTTACTCATGGAGCTTTTATACCTTCTTCACACTAAAGACAAAGTGAAAAATGATGGTAAGAAAAAGTACATTCAGTGTTTTTGCAGTATTTGCATTCTGAAATAGTTACTTCTGTCCTAGCCTGGTTCTTTTGGGATTGCCAGTATAGCATGCATTATAATGCATTATAAAATCTCAAAATCCAAATTATTTTAAAGTCTTGTTCATAAATCATGTAAATCATTATATATCCTGCTGGTACAGAACATCAGTACATTATACAACATTTAGTCTGAGATGAGCACATCAAGGACAATGCTCACATCAATGTTCACTTCAAATAAAGTTTGACATTTGAAACCTTTTCTGCTAAGCAGTGTTCGGCAGTAACTAGTTACTAGTAGCTAGCTAGTTAATTAATAACTCTGATATTATTACTTTATGAGATTTCTAGTCCTTGCAAACGTAGAGTAGGCTAATGGAACCAGCCTGTCCAATCATCTGGTTTGAGAGACTGCAATGTTTTCACTTTGGCTGATTGCTGACTCCTAAGGTTAATTATTGTTCCAATAAAGAGGATTCAAAATTCATTCTAAAATGAGCTGGCTACACTGGTCATTTTTCAGAAGGGGTGAGGCAGGGTAGTGATTGTGAAAGTAATATAGTAATGTAACTAATAATGTAAATAATTACTTTTATTACCCAGTAATAAGTAAGGTAATAAGTAAATAGTAACTTATTACAATTCCTGAGTAACTTGCCAAACACTGCTGCTAAGTAATATCAACTAAACATAATATGAGGACATAAGCGATATTAATGTGCACTTCAATCACATTACAGCTCCTACAGAATCACAAATATTTGCCCTATTTTATGTGGAAACATAACCTTCGTGAGATCTGCTTGGCCAAGCTGTGCCTGTTCAACCCTGATAATCCATCCTTATAAGCCCATGGTGGTTTAGGCAGAAAAGAATGAGGTCTGTCTCTTGGCACACTGATCATGCTAGTTGTGAAGACCCAGCGATAAGTCATTTTGGAGCCAAGCCATCCTCCCGTCTTCCTAATCTACAATGGCTATTTGTGCCTGCATGTAGGAGTACGAGGAGATACAATGAGCTCACTTAGAAGGGGAATACTGTTGTATATCATCAAGACACAGTATCGGTTAAGAATTTGTGCTGGAAGAGGCAATACCTGTATAAGTGTGGGGAATCTCACGAGGAGTCTCTATGCTTAGATGGTGGTGGTGTCACAGTTAAACCTAACAATTACCTACAGTCGCATGTAACACACCATTATCATGCTAGAGTTTCTTCTTTTCACAGTGAATCATCTGTGTTGGTCTGAGAGTCACTAATGGAAACGTTGAGAGAGTAACATCATGCACTGAGCTGATGTTACTGAGAGGATGCTGTATTTGGATAACTAGGACATCTATTTTAGGAAATGTCTTCTTCAGCAGGTCATGACAGCTCCAGTGGTTCGTCACATCATAGAGATGATGATCTATACAACATACAAAAATGGACTTGTACCGTATGTGGGTGGTTGTTTTTCTGCACGAGTTACGAATCATGAACAAAAAACAGTATATTCACAATAAGTTAGGCACAAGAAAAGCAATGAATCACATGAATGTATGTTCTAGAGCACATTTATCCCCCACACCCTGTTATTTGGTTTCTGTACTGTATGTCTCTTGTTTGTTTCTTACGATACGTTACAGCAGTCCAAACATGCCTCAACAGGACTATTTACCTGCAGCATGTCATCTTTTCATCAGTGCACTGAAACCAAGGTTCCCTGCTACAGGTTTCAACACATACTGTACACACAAGTGTCACAATGGCAAAACTGGGTGTGTTTGGATGGTCAAATCAACACACTTGCTGTGTTGGCCTCCTTTATGCAACAAAAGTGTTGAAATTTTCAACAAAACGTCAAACTATTCCAGGACAGTGAAGCAGATGTCTTTTGTAGACAATGTGGAGTGACATCTGTGATATAGGCAAACACATTTCTGCTTTGCATGAAAAGCAGCTATTATAAACACTGCTGTATATTTTTCTCAATAACTATGTCCAGGGTCCTATTTAAACAAGTGTATAATCCCTATGATTCTGCAACGGTGATGACTGTGTTTTGTCTTTGCCTTGCTGGAAGTTAAGAACATAATTGGCGAAAAAAAAGTTCAAAGCTTCCATTTAACTTAGAACTACCGGTAGCATGTCCTGAAATATGCAGCAAAAAAATGTAATAGTTACACGTAAAAGTACAAACGGTAAAACCAGTTTGACTCCTACTCTACTGCGGACGAGCTTTGAGCTCAAACTTGTAACTGAACTGTAAAAATAAAAACACGTCATCAAATGTTCTCAACCTGAAATGAACTGAACACACAGCCAACGCAGGTAGACACTTAATCAAGCATACCTTTCACTGCGTGAGATCTGCTTCTCTTAAGTTCGTCTAAGTCTTCAGAACAACAACAAACAGCCCCTGCTGCTTTTTCCTGTTCACATGAAGGTGACGTCCCTCCATTCTTGTCTATGTATCTCCCTGGATCAGCGTGCACAAAGCATTGCCTGGCAAGTTGGGATGTTTTCTCTCCTTCCCGGTGTGGTGTGGTCACACATCTCCCATCAGGAGAGCGCCGCCACATTCCTCCTTAAACACACGCTTCTCTCGGCCCTCCCTCCCTCTCCTTACAGTGTGTCCTTGTTTCCTAGCTCCCTCCCACTCTCTCCTCTCTGACACTACCTCCCTCCCACTATCCTGGCTGTTGTGACACCCATTTATGTTGGGCTGTGACTCACCTTCTCTCTCTCTCTCTCTCTCTCTCTCTCTCTCTCTCTCTCTCTCTCTCTCTCTCTCTCTCTCTCTCCCAAACGTCCCATATTCTCCACCTGCCTCCACCTGCCACCCTCGCCTCTTGCCTCCCTTCCCTTGGCTGTTTGCCCGGAGGGTCTGCTCTCCGTCATAACTCACTTGGCTACTTCTATATGCCCACATACCATCACTGTCTGCAGCAGGCTGCTGACAGCCTCGTAGCACGAAACGTGTGTGCGTGTGTGTGTGTGTGTGTGTGCGCGTGTGCGTGTGTGTGTGTGCGCGTGTGTGTACGCCTGTATTTTAAAAGGTTAAATTAGACTAATTACATCTATATTGCTGCATAACGGCAGTAGAGTGTGGTTGATGCACATTATGTGGACGGTAATTACTGTGAACAGGGGCCAACATTAAGCAGGAAATACAGTTGAGATATTGTTATATCTAGTGAGGGTGATGCTCCAAAGGCTTGACTCCCACGTAATTGGACTACAGTTGGTTTATGACAAATATAAAACAGAAGTGTGCGTGTACATGAATGGGTTTATTATTATTATTATTATATATGTGAATGGCTGAAATTGTGGTAATTTATTTCACAAACATAAAACCACAGCCACTGGCTTTGAGAGATGTGTGTGTATGTGTGTGTGTGTGTGTGTGTGTGCGTGCGTGCGTGTGTGTGTGTATGCGCGCATGTGTCTACTGGGCTTTTACCCTCCATGCTCAGCGGCTGTAGAATTAACCCGCTTCACTGGTCCCATTGCCTTCCCTGGCTCTCTTCCTCAACACACATACACACACACACACACACACACACAAACGCCTACAGCCTCCGTTTTGAGGAGAATTTATGTAACAGATGAGTTGAATACATGAACAGCGGTGGTTGACTCCAGGTTCCTTTTTCCCCATCCCCCACCCCTCCTATAACCACACACACACACACACACAGACTTGTTCCTTCTCTGTGTTTCAGGCGTCCTGTCTGTTTGTCTTCATGCCCATCTGTCTACCTGCATTTATCTGCTATACATACTATACATTGTTTCTCACGGTTTGCCTACATTTGAATCGTGCAGCAATTATCTGAGCCTGGATGAATTAATCTCACATGTAGTACTCAAAAGGAAAGCCACAAAACGTATCTAATTCATTGTAAAATATAACATAACCCAACAGACATCAATCTGTGAGGTGTGGAGGTCAGTAAAAATGAACAACCAACATGAAGGCCAATAAAGGTAAAGGTAATGGGGGAAGGAGAGACTGGACGACAGCAACTGCAGGTTTTCAAAGCCTTGGGAACTCTTGGGAACCCACATGTTTCCAGTCATACCTGCTGACCTTAGTCCACGGGTACCTGCAAGGCAGCAGGAGCCAAACTGTCACACATATACAAGATCTGGACACCCAAGAGCCTGTTTGGATGGTTGATACAGCAGTACTCAAGAAAACAACAAAACAGACAAAGTTTCAGCACTGTATTTACGTGTGTTTTTTACTGACAGCATACGTAGAAAGATACGTAGAGAGTCCAAAAAGAGTGGAGTAGCACATTTTAAATTAAAGTCGAACGGAAAGAATAGATAGAAAAAACTTTAGAGGTCACGTTGCTTAAGCATTTCGGCTAAACAGCTTACCTCAGAGCCGAATATACATATAAAAATAATAATAATAATAATAACAATATATAAGAGATTTCAACAGCCCTGCAAAAATGTCACGGCATAAATATTAAGAATGAATTAAGACGAGCTATTAGTGAGTCCTACATGCTTTCCTTAACAGGTGGATATCGGTGCTTATTGACAGTAAGTATTTCAGTTGAACTACTGGTTGGCCTGACACAGACTAATCTGCAAGCAGTGACGCAGGAAAATCATCTTGTGGAGATACACCGTGATCCATGAACCACTAAACCCCAAAACTGTGATGCGTACGATGCGGTGCCAGGCCAGCGTTGGTTGGGATGGGCATGCAAACGACACAGCTGGTTCCTCTATGGTGTCTGAACACGTTTGGTGGCCATGATTATTGCAAGCTCTCCTCTCTTCTCCTGGTGGGCTAATTTGTCTTGAAATGATATTCTCTGCTGTAGTATAAATAATGATATGTAATCAGAGTTTAGGAACACAGCCAGATACCTCGTCTTTACACTCAGTGGGTGCCAGAATGCGTGTGCGTGGTATATGCTAAGCAATATAAGCAGAACCAAGAGCTGTATAATAAATAGGGCTAGATATTTGTATGAATAATGTGTTTAAATGGCCCTTTACATCACAGAACATACATGGATGCTCTATCTCCCAAGTGATGGCGCGCGTTAGTGTGTGAGTAAGCCACTAAATGAGTCTTGATTTCTTTAGTGTCATCGTGAGGGGGTACGCTACAACCGTCAGCAAGTCCAAGCTGACACAGTGTGTGATTAGTGAGCCTCACGTCTCCCAGCTCCACAAGGCCTTAAATCACAGCAACACTGTGGACCCTTGTTGGTAACTGTGCTCTCTGTGTGCACTCACAGCTATAGGAGACTGTTCATGGGAGTGTGTGTCTGTGGTTTGTGTGCGTATACTGGGGCATGTGTCTGCTGAAATGAATGGTTAGGTTTGCGAAAGAGCTTATTTGTGCACCGCATTGAGTAGATATTGGTGACAGTGTCTGGTAAGTCAGTTTCTTATCATGGTATACCATTTCTTTCTACAGTGTTGAACAGGTTTTTTGTGGTTGAGGGTGAGGGAGAGACAGACTATGAGAATGTCTGCAAACATGTTCCTGTTTGCGTTGTGTTGTTGTTTGTGTTTGTCTGTTAGGCTACCTCCCATTGCACTGCTATAGATCTCCTAACAAGGCTTTAATGAATGCTCAACAAGGAAACAATTATGAGCTGTTTGTGTTTTCTGTCAAAGTGAATGAGCGGTTATGACTATTCATGTGTGATTTGGAGACGTGCTTGCTGTTTTATCTAGTCTGATGGTGAACTGATAGTGGAGCAACCTCTGGCAGTCACTGTGTATTATTGCTTGGTGTTTGATTTGATTGTGGATCACTAGAACCACTAGCACACACACACGCACGCACGCACGCACGCATGCACACACGCACACACACACGCACATGCACGCACGCACACACACACAAAGACCATTTTGAGTGAAGATCAATACCTTGTTGAATGGAAAGAATTTGCCTAATGAACCAGCTGGCCTGGGCGACCACAGCTGGTCAGGGGCCACTGTGGCTCCTGGGCCTATGGCTTCTGCTTTCACGCACACACACACACACACACACACGCACACACACACGCACGCACACACACGCACACACACGCACACACACACACACACACACACACACACACAAACCTATCTCAAAATGCAGCTAAATATGTAAAGCTGTTGTGTGTTGTGCTGCCAGCTGGATCACAGTCTTAATAAAAAATGCAATGTTTTTTTAGCCAAATGTTTTCTTAATAACATTTTGTATATAATTCCTCCATTTATTCTTTATTACATCAGCCTAACTGTTGTTACTGAAGAACCAATTTTAAGAGGGAATAGCTCCATTAGAGATAAAAAACTAATGAGAAGACGTCCACAACCATTTCACAAAATATAACCAACAGGATTTGTGGGAAGACTTCATATTGCTAATCGACAGTGTGACCCGCTGACAACTGTGTGCTCGGCAGGAAATGGCCACCCTGTTGGCTCGTAAACAGGTAGCAGCGACATTGACGCTCCGGTTTAATTACCGTGAACTACTCCCCATGCTCCCTCTATCTCTCTAAATGCATTTCTACCGCTGTCTGAAATGGTTTGTGGTTACTGCGCCGGGTCCTCCATCATTTAGACGGCCTATTTGGAGAACATTTGGCCCCCCAACAGCTCCCTTCTCTTTGCACCTTTGGAAAAATTAGAGCACATTTATGTGATGCAGGTAGTGGCGCACCTAAGAAGCCAAATGACCAAACAGTTATCCTTAGGGTCTCACATCCACATTGTTTGTTTGTTTGTCTTTCTTTCTTGTTTTTCCATCTTTCTTTGTATTTCCATCTTTCTGTCTTTCTTTGATTCTTTTTCTGTCTGTCTGTCTGTCTGTCTGTCTGTCTGTCTGTCTGTCTGTCTGTCTGTCCGTCCGTCCGTCCGTCCGTCCGTCCAGTCAAGGCTGACAGCTCCTCTGTGTATCAACGTGCTCAGCTGGGGCCAGGCACGAGGGCAGCCAGAGATAATATTGACAGAGGTTGTAGTCAGACATAGATAAATGATGTCACCCCAGGACGGTCAAAAAAAAAAAAAGATGGTAGAGGAAGAGGAAGATGAGCAAGGCGGGTGGCCTGTGTGCACAATCGTAGGACTTAAGCTGGGGCTTTATTGATTCTGTTGGCTTTGTGCATCGGTGCCTCGGGAGGACACAGTTGGCCTATGATGTATAGCTGCTGCCCTCCTACAGACAGAGCCAGTCCGGACAGACCAGGGCTGCACCAATCAGGATAGGTCTCACTTTCTGTCTTTCCCGATTGAACGCTCACATTGTATGTGCGCGCACACATAGCTGGATGGATGGATGGATGGATGGATGGATGGATGGATGGATGGATACATTTCCCAGAATGTTATGTAGCATCTCCCCCCACCCCCACCCCTGTGCTTGTTGACCGGTGTGAACAATGCTTCAGGTGAAATTGATGAATCCATGATGTACAGTGGCACACACCCCACCATAAACCTGTCTAAAACAAAATAAGACATTCTATTTTCCCTGTGCTAAATCAACTCTTTATACCGTCAAGTTGCAAAGGAAGAAGTGAGTCCACACATGCATACATACGCACACACACACGCACACACGCACACACACGCACACACACACACATGCACACACACACACACACACACACAAACTTGCATACAGACACACACACACACACACACACACATCTAAGCAATGACAGCAGCCCCTCCCTGTGCAAAGGCAATTTGCTCTCCCCTAGATCTCTCTCTCCGGCAGCATATAAATAAGCCTGGCACCAACAGACCACAGCGTAGCAGCCTGTCAGGTTAGATGAGGACAATGAATCTGTCCGTCTGTCCCACACGCACCTTATGACTGACGCACGCTATACTGTAGTACACATGCACACCAAACACACACCTTCTGCTTTCTCGCTCTCTCTCTCTCACACACGCGCACACACAGTTTTAATATTGATTTAATGCACCTCGCTCAACCCCAATAAGCCAGGGTTTGAGGAGCGTTTACTTCATCAGCAAGCTCGTTGTGTTCGACTGCACAGGGACAGACCCAGCCGCCTTCTCTTCAAAGTCAGAGGAGGATTCACCGGCTATTCTGGGGCTAACATATACAGTACACCCATCAGGGTCTGCTTATTAATAAACGTCCATACCGAACACTCACCCTCCCCTCTGAAATGTGGAATGTTAATTCAAAGGCACTAAATCAATGTTTGGAGATATTTTTTATGGAAGGTTAATGGAGGGAAATTGTGCTTGGTTTTTAAATGTGTAAATTGGCACAAGGTTACTGCGGCCATAGCTGTGATAGCTGTAATAGCTGTGAAACTCTTCCCAGCACTTCCTCATGTGTGTTATAGGCACACGATGTAGCCTACCATTGCACAAATAAAGCTGTCCATCTCTCTGTCGTTAACACTTCAGAGTGTAGCAACAGTTAATTGGGTGGAGAAGTCTTAAGCATCCGCTAATGGCATTTATATGGAGTGCAACTATGCTGCAAATTGCATGGTCGGCAAGCGTGAACAGAATAGCACAATATACCATGAGCCCTCCCGCACCGATATTCTGATGTCTGAGAATATAGGGGTCAGATGTCGTTAGGTATTGGAGATTATTTTCAGTGTTAAATGGTCATGTGAGATTGGCTTTCTTCTCAACCTGATAGCAGTGTACGATGACTAACGTGCAATTATTATGTATAGCCTGGTAGTTCTAACTTGCATCTGAATCACTGAACCCCATGCCCTCCCTGTGATAACTGCTTTAATTGAAGTTAAGAGTATCATGAAAAATGAAAGTCTGAATGCCAGTAGCTATTACTTTACAAAGGGGCCAAGCTAATGAAACATTGCCTTCACCGTATAATTAAACCTCGGCTCGCGCTAGCACAGTGCTAAACAAACGTGTTAATGCTTGCTAGTCTAATTAAAACTGAGGTCCCTCTGCACTAATGCATGCACAAAAAGCCATCCCTAGACATAATACCAGCTTGTGATAATGCTTTATTCATATGATAAATGTATTCATATGCAACAGATCTCTGGCACTTCAGCATAACTTCATAAAACCCCTTTCCTATTTGGCTCTGGTCTTTGCTGATCATTTTGTACTAGTTCGGCTCTGGAAGAGAATGCGTGTTGGCAACATTGGACTGAACAATCAGGTCTATTTTGTGCAATTGTATATGTGTGTGTGTGTGTGCGTGTGTGTGTGTGCGTGTGTGTGTTTGTGTGCGTGTGTGAAACATAGTTTGTAACTACTTCTCTTCCTATGGTTTTGCTGAATAGAGCGATGTTGCTTATCACTTTCACAAGGGGGCACTGTTGCCTTGTACTTCATTAACCCTGGTCTATTTTTTTAAATAGTTTTTAATTTTGTCTTCCTTCAGAATTATATCATACACAAAATTAAATTATTTTATTCCTTATTGGTAGGGCGTGTATGTGTGTGTGTGTGGGGTGGGGGTGGGGGGGTATGGACAACAACATCCCCCTTGCTGTCCTTGGTTAAAATTACCTGAATGCTGATACAAGGGTTAGTCCCTCCATTGTGTTTCTAGAACAGAGGGTCCCTGTTAATTTCCTAGCTCAGTGGCGAGGCAGTCATTATCTGAGAATGGGCATCTACAATGGATAATGATCCTGGGAAAAGGATTTCAAACTGTGGAGAAAATACAGCTTTCAGCAAGGGGGGCCTGGATACAAACAACCGGTTAGCTTAGTCACTGCCATTACGTCTATTTTCTCTGTCTTTCTCCAAAAGAGCAGACCAACCCCTGACAAAACAATTTAAAAATCACTCTGTTTCTTTCCGCCATTCCTCCTATAATCCTACATTCATTGCTGTTTTTCTCATTTCATAATGAGCTTGCTGACTGGAGAGACCAGATAATAGAGTAATTTGAGAGGCCCACATATAGCCTGAACAACAGACTGGACACAAACACACATTCATGTACACCAACTCACATGTGCACACACACACGAAGAAGAAGAAGAAGAAGTAGAACAAGTTAAAGCTGTGCAGACCGGGTGTGACATCTCTCAGTCACGTTTGAATTGATATCACTAATTAGTTTCTTTTGTTTTAAAGGCAGCTTAGTGGAGGCTAAGCACTGTTTAAATTACCTCTTCCTTGGCAAGAAGGAACAGTCATCTCTGACATCAAATGTTCCAAGAGAGTCAACCTAACAGCAAAGGCACCCTATAACATTAAAGCAGAGGGACAGACATGTAATGTGGGAGAAAAGAAGCACTATAAACACTGCAATTATTAGGGTCTTACTTTTGGATATCATCAGTAAAACTAACCTTAGTGTTAGTTGTTAATGTTAGAGGAATCCAATGGGAATAAAAACCTTTGGATTTGTATAATAAACTCATCATTGTCATCTCATATTAGGATTAAAGGGGATTTATGAAAGACTACACACACACACACACACACACACACGCACACGCGCACGTACGCACCATAGAATAGCAATATGGCACACACACACACATACTGTGTGTATGCATACGCAGGTATGCATACACACCAGTTCTTACATATTTCTATGGCCAGAGACCCATTGGCCTGTGGGCAAACAGGTAAAAAGCCATGTCTTGAAAAGGACATTATGCCAAATAAAGTTAACCCCATATAAACAGATAAAGGTTAAATAAAATAACAGAAATGCTCTCAAGATACAGCAGAGGCTGAGTGGACGGCAACATGTTGCACTGTTTAGTTTCTGCTGTGCTGCATTAGCTGTAATTGGCCATGCGGTCTGCAGAACAGGTGATTTGCAGATAAGTGGGCCTGCATGGAGCCTGGTCCAAGCTAATTCTCAGGCCCTAACGTCAGCAGTTAGTTTCTCTTTGGTTTCAGAGATGAGTGTTGTGTAGGACAGGCAAGCATAGAGCTACAGTATAGCTCATATAGAACCGACTTAAAACAATACAGGTACGATACTTTTAGTCAGTTATGACTGGGGGAGTGAAAACAATGAAAATGTAAGCATTCAATATACCATAGCATGGTAGTTTAAGCAGTTGGGACAACCCCCCAATTGCCTTTTGAATATCCCCACTGTTCCTGTCCTATTCTTCAAAGCTTCCCTGGAGATATATTATATATTCAGTTGATTGAACATTTCACTGTACAGTGCTATCAGTTCAGTAAATATGGCCATGAGCAGGACTACTCGTTTCAACCGTTTAGAAACTCTATTAGGCTGTCTGTAATCTATATGTAATTGGATGTAGACTGCACTGAGGGATTTAATGCTTTTCTTCTTAGATTTTAATTTAAAGACTTTGTGTCACACCTTTGACTTTGTCTTTGCCAGCTTCTTGTCCTCATTATAGTCTAAGACAGTCATAATCTACCAAGCTGTGCTTTTGTTCCTTAATGTATTCAACTGTTTCTAAAGGTAATCTTTCTTTTCTAAAGGCAAGTTAGTCATTTAAATGAGTCAGTTAGCTTGGAAGGAAAGAGCGCAGAATGGAAGGTCCTTGAATGTCACAGCCTTGGATAAGTTGTGTTTCTGAATAGTTCTTGTGACAAGTAGTATGTGTTACAGAAAGTGTCTCAATGCCACTTTCGATGAAGAGCATTTTTCAGCACCAATAATACTGCCACTACTGCCAGAAAGAGGTTTAAAGACATAATTAATTACATACACATCATCACAGCAGTATGCTGGTCTGTTACTTTGTCAATTACAATTTATTCAGCAGACACTTTTCAACTTTTCAAAAGCAACTTGAGTGCGTACAATTACAAATATGCAGGGGTTAAACAAGGATGATTCTACAGCTATTGCGGGCATCAAACCTACAGTATGACTACTAATCTACTAATCAATCCTGCCCTATCTGTGTGCCTATCTGCCCCATAGAGCTATCAACAACCAACCACGTATCATATCTTTAGCAATAATTCTTAAACCCTCTCTAAATTCTCATGAAGAGTAAACCATCCATCCATCTCTCTGTTTACATAGACCTTAACTTCATGGGTTGTTTTTCTCAAGTGATATCTTAGTTAAAGATGGAGTTGTCCTCAAGCTGGACTGCTGGAAACAGTGCTCATCAAATATCAGTATTCATTTATGATAAGTAAATGTAAATTTGTGGATGACATGAATAGATTAATCTCATTACCAGTTTAGCTTCCTAGTGCTACCAGTGCTTTTGAGATCTTCAATATTGAATGTGGAATATATTTCTTTAGGAGAATATAAAATAAACACTAGATTCAATCTCTGATTAAGGACCATTGAGGATTTTTGTAGTAGCTAAATCTGAAAAGAGCCAGCACCAGAGAGTTTTGACTGGATATGCATTATTCAGCTTTATCCCAAGGACAGCGTTGTATGTTGTATCAGTAAAGTGCAGGTTTGTGTACAGTATGCTGCATCAGTATTCAACATGAAACTGCTGTACAGGAGAAAACAGAGCACACCAAACTGACGGTAAAAAAGGAAAACACTTAATCTCTTCAGCCAGTTTTCAGATTTTTATTATTGTCTTTTTTCTTTCCACCTGGACTCTGTGTCTGTCTCCATATCTATATTTTCCCCCTTTTCTCTGCGGCACCTTAATACACGCACGTATATCTGTTAATACCTCACGTTATGAAATGAGATAATGCTCCATTCTCTCCCTCTCCCCCTCTCCCTCTCTCTCTCTCTCCCTCTCTTTCTCTCTCTCTCTCTCTCTCCCTCTCTCTCTCTCTCCCTCTCTTTCTCTCTCTCTCCCTCTCTTTCTCTCTCTCTCCCTCCCCCTCATTCTCTCTCTCTCTCTCTCTCTCTCTCTTCCTCTCTCTGTCTGTCTTTAGCCCTGCCCCCACTCTAACCTGGCGTTGTGTGTGGCTGGTGAGAGCAGGTGTTCTGACCTGACACTGGGCTTGTTGTGCACGTCCATGCACACATTGCGCAGGTGCTGGAGGCCCTGTGGGAGTCTCTTGGGTCAGGCTGTGCTGTGCCAGTGGAGTGTGGCGCTCCTGCCAATATTCTCATTCTGCATGCAAACCCACAGCTCACCTCTGACGGTGGGGCACACACGGGGAAGAGATGGAGGTGTTAGCCGGGGGTTAGGGTTGCCGGAGTCCAAATCTAACTCTAGCTCACCGTTCAACCCACCATCCCCAACTGTCCCCCTGCTCTTTCCCTTGCTCAAAAGCTCTCTCTCCCTCTCTCTCTCTCTCTCTCTCTCTCTCTCTCTCTCTCTCTCTCTCTCTCTCACCTCTGACTCGATGTATACGTAAAGTACACACATACTGTGGGTAGGACAAGGGCCCTGGGCTAAGACCTAAAATACGAGCTGTAACACGCCTTTACATGAATACGTGCACTCGACCACATACACAAGCACACAAAAACACAAGAGTTATCACACTTAGATTCCCAGAGCTGCTGAACAGTAAGCATGGCCGAACACTGATGTTAGCGGGTACATAATTCTATTGTGTGTGTGTGTGTGTGTGTGTGTGTGTGTGTGTGAGAGGTTATTGACCTAATTGTTTCTGCGCCCCATAGGCACCCATTGCTGTGGTTCTGTTGTGGACAGAACCACAGCAATGGGGCGTGCCCGAGTAAAGTGCCAATGACAGCGGCCCACAGATGGTTGAGATCCCTTTTTAAAGGAGAGACTTCTGAAAGGACGGGTGTGGTTGTAAAAGGAGGAAGCGGTGGAGCAGGCAGCGTGGGTGGAGCTCTTCTTTTTTTTTGACAAGACCAAGACAAAACATAACATCAACAACTTAAACCCCTGTGCATCACAGTCTAATTTAGCTCAGTTGCTGCCGGCGTATAAGGGCGACAGATGGAGAGGCTGGGCAGCTCCTCAGACCAGGTGGGGGAGAGTGGAGAGTAA
>JAODUH010093593.1:0-14171 GCA_027564835.1 Typhlichthys subterraneus | reverse complement strand
CCAACAATTGAAAACATACCCTCGCCTATATTACTTTACATGGACATGCCCCCCCCCCCCCCACACACCCACACAGACAAACACAGCTTCAGCCAAGACACTTGTTCCCATTTCTATCACCCTATGACAGACAGACAGACAGACAGGAAGTAAAGTGTTAATTTGATTTGCTTTATGTTTTAATGCATAAGCAGGCAAGTCTTTAAAAAAATACAATTATGCATAATTTGCAATTTTATTCAAATATTCAACACCTTAATAGTGATAGCAGGATGGTGTGTGTGTATATATATATATATATATACACACACACATCAAGTACTGTATAAACATTTATAATTGAATAAGCCCATGTGAAAATAGCTCTCCTTGCAAGGGGTTCCATATGGCTGTCTGTCTTCATAGAAAACAATAAAATATTATGTCAGCAGGTCGTTATTCCATAACATCTAAAGATCTATCTCATATACATGTAAACTGTGGAGTTACAGTAAATACACAACTCATACTGTAGATGCTTCTTCGCTATTTCAAACAACCCTCATTTAAATATAATGTATGTAAGACAGCATTTAATCAATTCCCTCCTCCGTTTGTGAGAGCTCACTATTCAGTTGCAGCTGTCACCGAGCAACACCGAGACATGGAAATGGCCAGCAAGAAGCCCATGACGGCATAGGAACAAACTTTCTCCATGAAAAATAAATAGGAATACATAGTAGACATTAATAAAAGACAATGGAGGGTAGGCCTATCGGCTCTGCCTGGGCATTGGAGTTTGGCTGTGTAGAAGAAAGAAAACAACACACGGTTCATTCACACCAAATAAAGACCGGTTATTATTGTCACACTTTGGATGCCATGGCAATGTATTTATAGAGGTGATACATTTGAAATAAATGTGAGAGTATCAATGCAACTATATCTGAAACAATGGGAACATGGTTGAGTCCAGACAATATGCTTGTGGAGCATGTAGGCTAGTTTAGAAGTTTCTTATGTGGCCATTGACTTATCTATCAATGTCTGGCATTGCAAGCAGGTAGGCAGACAGGCAGGCAGACAGGCAGGAAAACCAACATCACCACCTAACAATTAATGGTTTACTTACAAGCCCAGTATCACACCCAGACATGCAATTCTGTAATTGTAATGAAGTATTGTAGCAGTACAAGCACAAGTCCATTTTTACAAAGGTGCTTTTTCATGTGCAAATATCTATCTACTTATTGGTTTCTTTTATCAAACCTATTAATATTCTTTTGAGAAAATAGGCTGTATGAATGTTGACGGCAGTGTGAAGACGTCAAAAGTGAAGTCCTTTGTAAAGTTTGTAAATCCTTTAAACCATACACTGTCCACATGGTGATACCATAACAATAACATTGCTTTTCTATAGAGGCTCTAGAAAAGAGCATGCGTTGTATGTGTACATGTAAATTATTTTACAATTTATTATTATTATTAACCTTTCATTAATCAAAGCATTTTTTTACACCTAAACACCTCAAATAAATCAAGCCAAAAATGTGATTGCACAAACTCTTCCTGCTCTTATTCATAAGCACTGTAGTATCAGCCCATATCTCCCAAGGTGTTTGGGTGGTTAATTACAGCACTACTGACACAAACGACTAAAATCATCTCATAGAGACAGAGGTTGATCTGGCGATGATGTCAACAACATGCAATTACCTCTTAAGGTCCAGTGGGTGATGCACCTGAGTCACTCGGATATACACACACACGCACACATACTGTAGACATGCTTAAACATACCCATCTGAGTCAGAAAGGCATTGTTTCTCCCTCACACACAGACTATACTGCCCTACATTTGGAGATAGACAATACATATGATAATAAGAGTGACATTTTCCCCTCTACAGGTTATCAGCCAAATGTTTTATCTTTTCACATTTTCTAAGACTAAGACCTTATCTTTTCACTGGCAAGGAAAATTCTGAAACAATAAATCCTAAAGACCACCCTCCCATACACACACACACATACGAAAACATGCAGCTAATTTCTAGAAAGTGATTTCATTAAATAAGTGACAGCATGTAAATAAATCAGGGAATGTAATAAAGTTCAGCATCTCTCAGAACATGAATTTTCTCAGTGTCCTATATCCGCTTAAATAAACTGCATATGCTACACGTTCTCATTATAGCTCAGCCTTGCCATTTGTCCTGTACCAGATTATGTATTTCACAAATAGCCCACAATAGATTGTCCAACTTGACACATGATGCCACAAAGCAGACAAAAAGGCCAAGGCGATTCTAACTTTCACACCTGTGCCTGATAAGACAGCTGAGCCAACTCAACTGACGCCCTGCTCAAATTTTCGGGTGGGCCAAATGTAGCCTCCAGTCTCAAATAATCGCCTGGGCTAAGTTTAGCCTGATGCTGACTCAGAAATATAATTGTCCTGTCACTCTGCTAACAAACAGGCTAGTTAAAGGTGTGGCAAGTGATTCTAACCCAATCCAGTGGGCCACAGCCCTGGTCCTAGGGATCTGCAGTAGGCCTCTGCCCGGCATGTGTTTGATGTCTTCCTGCTCCAACAAACCTGGTTATTACTGCGTGAGAGTATTCATAATACATTTTGGGCATATGCATGCAAAAAAAAAAATAACAGTGGACCAATAAGACACAAAGCACATACATTATTTTGAAATGCTTTATTGTCAATTAATACAAAAATTTTTTTTTTTCTTGAGGCCAGATAAATAGCTTTCATATTGTATCTTTTCACTTCTCAGTAAGTTCCTCATCTTATGTTAAAGGAAAAACACAGGTATCAACAATTTCTCTTTTTCATTCAGAATTTCACACCACACATTAATGGTGACACTCATATATAATAAATGTATTATCCTTATCACATGTATCATTCACCATGGCTTAAAGGACAACAAACAAAAATATATATAATATCCATCCACAAATCTTCAGTGTTTTATAATTGCAACATTCAATAAAAGCAGTTGATCGACTCAGAATTCCTAGTTTGAATCCTATGCGCTTGCCCTACTTTAGTGGTGCATGCCCATGGAATGCAGTACAAAATGCATTGTCTTCATATACACACATTGCTATATGGGACAGCTAGTGACATTTTTAAATGTCACGACCAAAAGGAGAGTTGTTGGTTTAGAGTAACTGCACAGGTGTGACGTCACATTCCATGCCACAAGCATGTCCAGCACTTCCCACCAACCAGTGAGGACTGAGGAGACTCCATCTCGAGTAGAATATAGACACTGTATGGACTACGGACTAAGGCACTAATAGCGACTAACACTACACTTATCCGATCAGCAGCGGAACTGCACACAAACATCTGAATGCCACAACAAACTAACACTTGTGAAAACCAACACACAGTCCTTAACTATTTGCATCTGAATTGTATAATGGGCTGTAGTAAAGATCAACAAATGCTTCAAAGTACACTCCTTGTTTGTGATAGAGAGACCCTACAAACCACATTTCCCACGGTAGTTCATGCTGGGAAATGGGAGGGGTATTCTGAAAACAAATAGAGAATGTCCCTTAAAAGTTTTGTATCAAACAATGAAGCCATGCACTATGACATATTGCAAGAACAGGACCTTACACTATAGCGTATTATATCATTTACATTACTGAAACAACTCTATAGAAACGTAACAGAAATTAATCCAACCCACTACAATTGATGCAATGGCACCAAACCTGACACACAAATGGGCAACCTACTGTAATGCAGCAAGGATTCACCAAAGTTGCAGAGTATCAAAAAAGCTGATAATGCGAGACTTCACTTGTGTCGCGTCAATATTTTTTAACTCAAAATGTAATACATTTAAATGAAACAGCAGTTTTGTTTCACATTGTTGCACATTATAAAGTCAGATGTAAATGAATCTCCTTTTTGTAATTGCAGAAATATCACTCAAACCCTGGCAGTCCTCTAGTATTGCTAAACCTGTAGTTATTTCCCTTGCTGTTGAAGAACAAGTTAAGATTGTAGTGAGGTAATTGTAGCCATCAGAAGAAGCACAAGGTGCATAGTCAAGATACCTTAGATGTACCACATTTTTTAAAAATAATTCACAAGCTGTTCCAATAGCAATAGTAGAATTGAAAACTATGAGCCCAATATACTGAAAATACTACTACAACAATGCTAAACCTATACATGTCAGTTGTCGGTACAGTGTTCAAAGAGCTGGAAAAAAAATATTGGGTGTAAGGCAGGAACAATCCAATACTGCCCCCTAAAGCACCGTCCATGGTATTGCGTAAATAACCTGCTCTATCTGAAACATGGATCAATACTGGTACTACAGTTACAGTAGAGTAGACAGACTCAAAATGACTCAAAATGACCCAACAGGAAACAACAATGCCAATTTATCTTGCATGGTCCAAGAACATATGTAGCATTAGAAGCTCTGTTAGTTGTGTGCATAGCAATGTCCACTTAATAGAGTTTCTGATCAAAAATATTTGTGAAAAAGTATTCTTTCAGTGATCATTATTAATATGAAGCAAACCATTCGCATGAATACTCTGGTTATGTCTTAAGAGAATGCACACTTAGTCACACTTAGTGACATTTAGAAATGTATATTCAACTTTAAAAAGACTAGGTTACTTAGAGTTTACAGTCCATCGAAGATAGGATAAAAATGTAAAAAACAGTGAGTGAGTGATTAAAATATGCATATACCACCGTTTATAATAGTAATCTTTCCATAAAACATAACATTGCCTATTACTGAAATTTACAGCATGGTCCAAAATTCACAAATACTTCTGCCTGCCTTCATAGATGGATTTAGCCATGACTGTTTTCATAACTGAAGACATAAGACACACTTCAAAATGGTCACTAAGCTGCCAGTTATGCTAGCATATGAGCTTTACCATTTGCCCCAAGCATATCACATTCTCTTAATAGATTTTAGCCTTCATAGTTGCTGTACCTCAGGACCTATAACTGTATTTTCATCAATTTAAAAAACATTCCTCAGGCCAACATTTTCACTGTCTTTTGTTAACATAAACACGTTGTTACTTAAGACATTTCCAACAAGGAGACTCCACTGGAAACCTCACGTGTGTCACGAAAGGTCACAAATATGTGGACCAAGGGCCACACAGACACGCTGTTGGCCCAGCAGGTGTACAAGAGGAGGAGGTGGCTGGTTGATAGGAGGTGTTCATCCTACACAGACACGCTGTTGTCCAGCAGGTGTAGAGGAGGAGGTGGCTGGTTGATAGGAGGTGTTCATCCTACACAGACATGCTGTTGTCCAGCAGGTGTAGCGGAGGAGGTGGCTGGTTGATTGGTCAGTCAAAGTTATAAGTTGCTGTCCTCTCGTAGTTCACTGGGCAGGAACTTGTACTGCTGTTGTCTGATCTGAGCCAGCCTCTTCCTGGCCTCCTCCAGCTCGCGCTCCTTCCTCAACATCTCCTCCTGGGCCGCGAGGATCTAAGGAGACGCACCGAAATACCATTCAGTAGACCCAGAGGGCAATCTGGAACCGTGCATTGTGCACAGTGACACCGCGACTGACCCGTGTTAGTTTAGTTGCACCCGTTAAGGTGGGTCAACTGACCATAGAACTATAAGGACTGACAGGCTTAAATAGTTCTATTACATAAACAGCATAACTCTGCCAAACATCAGCCCAAGATATATGGACGTAGGTCTAATTAGCGAAAAATACGAATTCCTACAACATGGCACCTGCAGCTAATAAAACAATGTATTTAATTTAGGTTTAACTACCAACAGTAATACAATATCAATGTCATTGCTTGATAACCACATATCTACAAAAGGTCAAATGGGACCTGCTACGACACCAGTGAAAAGGTTCCATTTTATTAAAGAACAATTACATTTATAGAATTGGCCCTTGTCACAGAGATGTTATAGTAGAATAAACACAGGAGTGTACTATTTATACAATGATACATACCAGTTATTAGGAAATAGAAATAAGCCATCCTGCAGTTTTACTAATGGTTAATATGCACCAAAATTGTCATATCACAAATAACACCAGCAACGACACACTTACACACCTGTGCAATTCCTCCCACAAATTTGGTCTTGACCACAACATTGTGATCATCTGCCTTGTCAAAGGCCGCTTTCTGAGCCGCCCGAACCAGGTTGTCAGAGGCCCTCTTGACAGCATTCCCAGCAGCCTTTAACACAATGAGAACCATCAGTCAGTGTTCAACATCCTCACTAGAACTGCTGGGGAATACAAGTAGCATTCAAACATCTTACTTTTGTGTCTAAATCAAACACAACTAAGCCACACAGCCAACGGACATATCTCTCCACAAAATAAACGGAATATTGCACTTCCTTATATAGTTATGTTTACACATCAAATTGTATATGTATATTAATTAATGTATCTTAATCTCAAATTGCATTTTGATGTGTTTTATAAATAAAAAAATATGAAAACATGTCATATTTGATGGTGTGGGCAGCCATGTTGTTATGGCGTCCAGTTGGAACTCTGTGTTGAGAAACCTTGCTTTATCTCCTTCCCAACATGGAATTCCAAGATGTGGATGTGTTTTGTATTATTTTTCCATGTCGGGATATGCTCAGGTGTCAGGTGTGCAGCACCAAAAGGTCAAAGGTGGTGCGTGTTCACCTGTAGCCTCCTCATGGCCTCGGAGTCCTGGTCGGCCTTGACCTTGCAGGCCACCAGGAGCTGAGCCGTGGACGCTGCCACCTGCTTGGCTGAGGAGATGAGCTTCTCCTCGCTGGCGTGGCCCTGCACCGACGCATTGGCCGCCTCGCACAGGTTGCTGGTGGCCGCCGCTACCATGCGTGCCTGGCGGAGGGAATGAAGGTCCGGGGAGGGGAGAGGGATGAAGTGGGAAGGGAGGGGTGAAGTGGGAGAGAAATTTGAGAACAGAGGTGCGTTCAGAATTGTGACGTACATGTTTGCATTGAAACTGACTTTTGAATGATTTGTGTAAACATGCCTAAAATATTAGATTTAAAACGGTCACCCTTTATTCAGCTTCAACGTGTTCAGAACTACCTCGTCAAACCGTTTGCTTTTGTTCGCAGATGTTCGCGGCGAACACAAAGCAAACGGAAAACTGTTTAAATGTGTTTGCAAGCGTTCGCAAACGTTTGCCATGCTCGCCAATTCTGAACGCACCTCAGGTGATAGTTTTGGGCAAAATAGCTCATTAGTGTTTCACTACCTGGCTACTAATATTACCTTCTGTAGCTAGGCTGCTCAAGCTAGGCTGGTAAACATGGTTTATAGCCAGGTACTTTAGAAGGTGTATCGCATTTCCCCCTGTAATATCTTGTATTTACACCTTCAGGTGTAAAGACAGGGTATTACTGGAAGAAATACACCTTAAGGTGTAAAGACAATATGTACATATGAACTGAATGGCCCCTTGGGGATTGATAGACATGTTGCTCTTGTAGACGCAATTGGCACAGAGACGTACGGCTGAAATTAGCCCCTGGGACCACTGGCCGTCGTCCACAGCGTTGGCAGGAATGGAGCCCACTTTGCCCTGGGCCACCAGCTCCCTCTGGGCAGCCGAGGCAGACTTGACCAGGGCGCTGGTGGCTGCTGCAATGGACTTTGCTGCCTCCAAAATCTGCTCTTCAAAGTCCAGCGTCTCATCTGCTTGCTAAGTATGAAGGGGGGGAAGGGGAGCCCACAATTAGTCTGGCTGCACACAACACACTGAAAACCACTTCCACTGCTCTCATCTATATTCATAGACATGACTTTCTAAAAACTCATATCTGTACCGAAAGGCCAGACATGTTTTTGTTTGCAGATGGTGATTATATTCTCAGTTTATTAGTGCCACAGGGTAATTTTCCA
This sequence comes from Typhlichthys subterraneus, assembly GCA_027564835.1. NCBI lineage: Eukaryota > Metazoa > Chordata > Actinopteri > Percopsiformes > Amblyopsidae > Typhlichthys > Typhlichthys subterraneus. The sequence goes on along the minus strand of JAODUH010093593.1, from coordinate 6,276 downwards.
ACTGAAAATAATGGGGATCTAAATCAGTTCTCACTTTAGAACCAAACTCAGATATTTAATTTGAGTGCCCATTTATCCCATCGTTTCCATAAATAATTAACCACTGAGTGAAAATCACATTCACCGTGTTACAGTAGGTGAAAAATGCATTACGCTACTCTGAAACAAATAATGGGCGCCAACCATGAACAAACACTAAAAAGATTTCCTACAAATGGATTTCACAAAACAAGTAGACATTGAATTATAAGAAATGTATTCATTCATGCATTTTGGAATTAATGAACATGAACATACTGTAATGTAATAAGATGAATACAAGGATATTTGGCCATGTTTATATCAAGGCACCAGTGTTAGTAATATAAAACACACCTTCACAACGCAAATCTGTAAACATAGTGGGAAGAAAGGAATACATAAAAACACATAATATACCATTTACAGTATTAACAGAAACCACACAAGGTATAATGTTTCACTGTTCCCTATGAATTTCTTGCAAGTCTGGCCATAAAAACATCAGTAGGCCCACACACACACACAAACACACACACACCAACAAACCTGTCGACAGAGCGGGACACTGTAGGAATATGTTTGATATATAGTTGGGACAGAATAACAACCTAATATATCAAACATATCAAACAGAGCCCTGCAGATAAGGCCTCCGTTGGGTGAAGGGGTATCTTACTGGGTTACCGAGAGTAGTTGTACCGACGCCGGCTCTAGCAGATGGTGACGGATTAGGGGGGGAAGGCCATATGGATACAGGTCAAGATGGAGGGCTCGTGAAAGATGGGAACACATTAAAAGGAAGGGCATGAGGTGGATGAGGATGGGTTAACAAGGGCATGTGGGGGTGGTGGTGAACAGGGTGAAAGACGGCATCTTCCGGGACCTGAAACTGCTCTCAGCTCATTATAATTGCGGGGGGGGGGGGGGGGGGGGGTAAAATGAGGGTTATATTTTCAATTGTGTAATATCAACAACTGCTCCTATAAATGGTGTTTAATGTGGGGGGGAAAAGGGGGCGGGGGGTTGGATTCACAAATGCATACATCCAACATGCCATTTGCCTTTCATGGTTTATCTACAGGAAGTTAACTCTAATGGCTCTCAACCCTGGTCCTGGGGACCCGCTGCCCTGCATGTTGTAGATGTCTCCCTGCTCCAACACACCTGATTCAAATGAATGAATAGATATCTGCAGAAGTCTGATTAACGACCCGTTTGATTTAGGTGTGTTCATCTAACATCTACAACATGCAGGGCAGCGGGACCCCAGGACCAGGGTTAAGGACCACTACTTAAGGGTAAAGTCATTGAAAGCTCTATGTAAGCTACAGTAATACACTTTTTGTCAAATTGAACAAATATCTCCCTCGCATTTCGGTATCTTACCGTTCTCTGTGCGTGTTGAAAACATAATCTTATACTTCTACAGCCCTGGCTCCGTGAATAGTAACATAAAAAAAGTGGGGAACACTGCTTGTATTAACAAAGCCGTAGTGCTACACTTTTCTTCAAGAAGTACCAGATAAGTACTGTAAGATGGCAAAATGTGAGGAGATATTTGGTGAACTTTACACAAAGTGTATAAGCTTACAATTAGCAATACAATAACTGACTGGTTCCTTTAACATAATCAACCCCGATTGTAGACAGCCAAAAACAGGCATTTTTCTCTATTCATTTACATTCGATAGAGCAGTATGTGCATTTCCTATTGCCCACCTTTGGTTTGGCTCGGGGCTTCAGCTGCTCAAGCTTCTTAGCTGCAGCCTCGATGGAGGCTGCTGCTCCGAGCAGCTCGGTCTCCGCTATCACCGTAGGATCCTCTGGGTCCACCCACTCTGAACCTTGAGCACGCACGCACACACACACTTAGTATGGACACCCGCATAGCGACACGGTGACAAAGCATGCCTCACAACAGCACTGTGACTGCAGACAGTGGATGAGTGCAGTGGTCTCATGCACGGCTGACGGAGGCCACACTGTGACAACACACTGAAATGAAGAGGGGGTGATAAATGGAGGTAACATCTGAAAAGATCACAGAAGAACCACCCAAGCGTGAGGGACGAGTATGCATTTTCCAGCCTTGAGGTGGCGCCAGTGACAAGCAGCTGGGTTTGAATAAATGAAGGCAGCATTGATTAGGGATGGGCAAGTGTCTGTGACAGTGATGCTCAATCATATGTTTTCATGATCGATGATGACAACGCACAAATAAATGCGTGAATTAATTAAATTAATCTTAATTAATTAATTAATTTAATTAAATGGGCTACGTAACATAATGTCACATTTTACTGCATTTTACTCTGCATTTATATTCTGACATGCTATATATAATACGCATTTTGCTTCCGTATTAATGCCCCGGCTGCAGTTATGTTCGATCAGCTTGAACAATTTAAAATATGACGGCATATTTATAAAACAATACTGCACTGTAAGTTAACTACATCATAGCATTTTTGTAGATGATGATTTTGTAGATCATGGATGTCATGACCCAGTGATTCACTTTTGGTCATGGCGAACACAAATTAATTGAGATCAATCTTGTGTGTTTACCTAGCCTATCAGTTATATTCAGTCATCAAAGACCCTTCCCCCCGGCCCAGAATACTAGAGTACTTAAGTACTTGCACGTTTTGTCTGTCGGGTACTCGAGCAGTCAAAATGACCAAAATGCACACCCCTAGCATTGATAATAGGTTGCGATAGAGAGCTGGGGAAACCAACGAGAGTAAAGAGGACATTCCTGACTTACCTCCATCTGTAGCAAGAGAAAAACAACAGGGATATTAACAACACTGGTTTCAAATGATGATCTTTGCTGCAAAGAAAGAACCAATTCCTAATTCTTCCTTCATAATAGCACTGTAAGCGTTGACAAACTCACTTTTAATGCACTGTTTGCCTTGTTCCATGTCTGAGAGGCCTAATGGTTAGCCTGTTCCAATGCTATTCCATTGGCACAAAAACTTTTCTTCCATTAGTTGCTTGAGAGACAGCTGAACTGGCATGAATGCTGTCAACTTGCCAATTATTTGGAAAAGATATTTGGACTGAATCATCCAATAATTGGATATGTTTTGTAATTATAGCATTCCAAAAAGTTCATTGTGATAAATCGGGTTAAACGTTTTTCTTTTTTCTTTTACAGTATTATACTGTAAACTGAGCAGGTCCAGAAGACACTTAAAGGTCCCAACTTAATTAGAACTTACATTTTGTCTTCAGAGGTGATGAGTGCACTTCAGTTGTGTTTTTTGCATGCCCAAACTTGCTTTGGTATATGGTTGGCAATGACAGCTTAGGCTGGTTGAGAACTCAATTACAATCCAGAAATGATGTCACACCAAATCTGACTATTATTTTACTTAATTGTTATTTTTTTTCTAAACAATAACTTAATATAGTGATACAATTGAAAACCGTTAAGAGAATAACAGAAAACACATCACACATACGTAAAGTATTGGTTCTAGTTACATACTGTATGATGCAATTAATTTAGCAGGGAGCTTGATGTCACCAAGTACAGTACTGATCATTAGCAAAAACTCTCCAAATTACATTAATTACACGATACCAGCTAGAGAACAGGTAAATAAGTATATATATTAACTCACAACTGATGTAGGGTTCGGCTAGACACGCCCTTATTGTTAATTAGTCATGAAGCGTGATGCTAATGTGTCCTGAATGAGTCAATGTTATCAGTGGAAATACATGTGTAAAGCTTGCTTTGTGCCGTGTGTCTGCATGTTATTAAATACATAATCAGTGTCTGTACCAAAATATGAAACTGAACATTCAGAATGAACGACGACTGCATTATAATGGCTGTGTGCGTGTGTGTGTGCGCACGCATGTGTGTACGTGCGCAATAAATTACCTTTCATGGCCTCAGCAGTCTGAATGAGCTCGGAGACAGCACCTGCCACCTGCTTAGAACACACAGCCAGTTGTTGCTTCTGCTCTGGAGTAGGTTTCTGAAGAACCTGGACGCACGCACGCACGCACACACACACACAAACGTGGACTTGTTGTGCAGGCTACGACCAAACCAATCAGTGGGGAGGTCCATGTATTTCACCATACTATTGGACATTATTTATCTTAATTATTTGGTATTTTTTGTATATTACATGGTAGATTTAGCCGTCTGGGCGTTGCAGCCTCCACAGCAAAATGCCGTTGGTGACACGCCCACTTAAGGGACCATAAAGCCTTTTATTTTTAGCTCCCATTGAAATGCATTACAATGCTCCATCTTGTTATTATACCAATATCTTTGGCATTAGCACATTAATAAAGCTAAACAGTAACAAGCTTGTGCACCACTTACCAGTAAGACATGCTCCAGTAGGCTAATGTAGCCTGTTGTACACTCTGTTCCATACATCAGGGCCCTGTTCCTCACCTCCTGACTCACCTCTGCATGGTAGGCTGCTTGCTGAGACAGACAGACAGACAGAGGTTACTTGACAAAGGAAAGGAGTTATGGCTTTCAGATGTGATTAAAATGTTATCGAGATTAATCGCATAATTCACGTAATTAACTGTGATTAATATATAAATTTTAAAAATAAAATAAATACAAACATATGCAAGAAACTGGCATATCTTCAGTAACATTTTGAGCAGGTAAATAAATGTGAGATTTATTAGCCGCAATTAATTATGTAAAGCGTGAGATTAATCGCGATTACATTTTAATTGCGTCTGACATCGTTAAGGTTTACACACGCTTGAATTGATCAGACCTTTGCCTATATACACAATTCAATTATTATTTGTTAATATACAGTCTGCATGAGCCTCTTGAACCTTGCAAGTGATGAGCATTTCAGAGATGGCCTTGCGGCTGAGGTTGGCTGTATGGATGATATCTTCTTGTCGACCAGAGTTTCCAGCGGCCACCGCTTTAGCCGTCGCCGTGGTGATGCCCTTAGTCATGCGAATGAATTCCTCAGGAGTGGTGGTCTTGTTGGGAACGTCCTTGGACTGAAACAGCTGTGGACGATACATTTTATGAATAGTTTATTAGTCAGGTAGGATAAATATGCACATCATCATCTTGTACCCGCATATGCATTTCTTGTTTGTGTGTCGCTTTGCACATTACTCATTGAATACCTTCTTAGACAGGTATTGTGGGGTTAATACAAATCAAGAAACATTTTACCTGTCTCTAAATCAGTGGTTCTCAAACTGGGGGTCGGGACCCCCCGGGGTGTCGTGAGACTTTAATTGCTACAGTATTACAGTTCAAGCTAAAATATTATATGTTTTACAATTATTATTGTGAAGCATTTCTGTTTTTTAATGTTAAGTACTGCAAATGTAGTAGCTTTGTTCTTTGCGCTGGCTCACTGGAGGACAAGTCCTCTAGGGAAACCGATAAGAAGCCCAGCTTATCACTAATACAACACAACTAATGGAGATTACTCTTTCATTGTCAGCTTCTTAAGATATGGCCATCAGGGACAAAAGGAAGTGCAAGACTCAAAGATAGGCCAGGTAACACTTGAGAGGCTATTTAGACTCAAAGTGTACCAAGTGTAAAAATGTTATTGATGAACTGAATGAGTATTTCACGAAACCTTCGGGGAACTTCAGTAAAATGAGAAAGATGAAAGATGCATTTTAAGCGAACACATAATTCGCAATTGCAAGTAAAAATGTGCATGAAGTTAATTTCACTGTTACACTCAGATTCTCTAATACCATGTGGTTGATGTGTGTGTTGTTACATTACAGTCTTCTTCCCTGTTCAATGTATATACATACAGTCATGCATTTTATCAGTATGTTTAACTGTTATTAACGAACGCCCCTGCCGGCGGGGGCGCACCCCCCACTATCCAACTCGAGAGAATATATTTTTTAAATATAAATGTCTAACAATATTATTATACACGTCTGGATAGCCATGCCTCTGCCCTAGCAATGTAATCTAACAAACATTGCCCAAATGTAAGCATTTTTCGAAGCAAACCACATTAAAATAAATATCGTATATAATTCGTACTAATTATCGTGATTCATTGGCATGACGCTCGTAAAATATTATTTTTTTTAAGTCATGTTGTGTGTTTCATCTGATATTATCAGAAAGACCGCATTTCCGGGGTTCCAACACTGTTCTCCCCTTGCAGATAGCAGCATGCCATAGAAAGATATCTTATAAACAACGCGACACGAATTATGCCTTTAGAATTAGAAATTGCGCTATGCGCCTTACCTGTA